>BJCM01099358.1:0-14804 GCA_018326385.1 Flaveria bidentis
TGTACGAGTTCAGAGACCAAGTTGATTACAACAAAACAAGACAATTCAACATGACAAAGTCAACATCAAGACAATTAGAAAGTCAAAATTAGGTCATGTTGTAATATTAGTATAAATAGACCCACTAGTGCATTTTTGCAAGTGTGGCTTTTGTGTGTGTTTCTCATGGTGTAAATCACCATCCAAGGAGAAATCCTCTCCTTTGGGTGGGTTTGATTCACCAGCCATCTATGATTCTCATTGTAACTTGTTTATCAACATCAATGAAATCATAACATTATTATTATCCATCTCTTTATTCATTGATTCACACACGTCCACCCATCTTAATTTTGATTTCTAGATCTGAACAAGATGAATCCTAAGATCCAAGCTCAATGAATCTGAAATATTGATTTAGCAAAGTGCCAATGAAATGAAATAGGCCATACATTGTCAGTCCATTGTTAGGGCGCTTAACTAACCATTACTGTTTGCTAACAGGGGTGAGGCATTCATTATTAGCCAAATGTTTGAGTTATTGCTTTATACAAACTCAGTGTTATGACAAGTATAAAGATCATAGAAAAAGATAATAAACATAATAATGAATGCTATAAAGCCAAGTATAGACTATTATAGTGTGTTCATTACTGAAAGTAAAAGCCTAAATTCTTATGTATAGAACTAGAATTGACTCAGTAATATTGACTTTTGTATGTGTACTGGTTGGCAGGAAAATTACTAAGATCAATTTGAAGAGGATAGCATAGGTTGCATCTATTTGGCATATGAAGACTTGATCTTTTCATAAATTATAAATGTTTATTTTAAATAAAAAAGTTATATACAATGTTTAAGATAATCATTTGTTTACAAAAATGTTTTGTTATAAAATAAACTAGTGGTATCCATCACGTGCGTTGCACGTGTTATAAACATGGCTTAGATAAGGCTCTTAGTTGCGGTTGTTAATCGTAAACGACTAACATCCCAATGCAACTGATGCCATTATTGTTTATCATCATAGCTTGATATTATACTATAAGGTAACAAAGCAATGAAAGGAACACGGGTTCATGTCTCAGATGAACAAAAGATCATCATCAGATACTTGAAATAGAATGGACGATACTATAGCTATGTTTCTTAACCATAATCAACATGAATTTAAAATTAAGCATCATTGGCACAATGACATAGCCAACAGAAGCATCAAATCATATGAGCTCGGGCTCAGTTTCAGATGAGTTAAGGTCACCAATCAAAGAAAGCCACAAAAACATATCCACCCAACAAATAAATCGTCAAATAAAACCAGGAATGACACCAAGCCATATGCTCAGATGAGGAAATCCCCATCATTATTGATTTTACAAGTCACCAAACAATAGAGTCTCAAATGAGGTATTTGTTGGATCATGTAAGGCTGGTGCAAGCAAAACAAACACTTATAACATTTTTGGTGCAACTAATAAGGAACTTCCGAAGGCAAAAGAAGAACTTCTGAAGGAAAATGTTGAACTTTTGAAAGTAAAGAATAACAAAGCTTCTGAAGAGGAACTCTAACTTCAGAAGTTAACAAGGTCTTCCCTCTTCCGAAGATCAACATTCAAAAGAGTTTAACACAAAGACTTCCGAAGTATGAAGATCATCAAGCCTCAGAAGAAGTAGACTCTTCCGAAGTATAAGTGGCTTCCGAAGAACTTGTTCTTCCGAATCCAGTTAACTTTCGGAAGAACCTACTATGAACCAGTGGACATAAGTATGGTCCTTCTGATAGATCTGCTGCAACCTCTGAGATACTGCATGGTGCTTTCCCATGCCCATGTAGTTAACCATACTTTATTCCACTATTTATTCCTTATCGATTAGTATAGTTACCAACTTTAGTTGGTGACAAAAGGTAAGTCATGGACATTTCATGACTACCAAATATTAGATAGTATTTTATCTAGGACAACTTACTTCTAGCAATGTAGTATTTGCCTAGTTGTAAGTTCCAGTTAGTATCAAAGTATAACCTGCTATAAATAGTAGTATATATAGTTTACCATTGTAACTCTATAAACATGCTTGTAAGAGTCTTGTAATACTTTAAGTTAAGAAGTAATATATACAAGTATCTTGAAAAACCATTCCCTTGTGTTGAGTTTGAGAGACTAAAATAGTGTTGTGTGACAAAATCGATCCTACAGTTGGTATCCGAGCATTTTAGGCTCTTGATTATGAGATCTTACCATCCAAATCAACCTTTTCTTAACTCCTACTTTCATCTTACTCAAAATGGCCCTCAATCAAAAATCATCTGAAGGTGAAATGGGGACAATGTGTAAAGCACCCATCATCACCCCTGAAACTTCAGAACTTGGAGCAGACGTATTGAAGGCTTCATTAGGTATCAAGATATCATTATGTGGAAATCTATCACCAATGGCTCTTACAAGCCAAAGGTTGTGGTACCGGCTGGAAATGGTGTTATGATAGAGAAGGCTATTGACAACTATTCTAATGAAGACCTTAAGCAACTAAAGATAGATAGAAAAGCAATGACTGTTCTTATGGTTGTCATACCTAACTCCATCATGGTGGGTTTTGAACATTTTTAGTGAGCCAAATAACTCTTTTATGCTTTATCTCAGATGTATACAGCTCCAATGACTCCAAAAAAGATTCCCTAAAGCAATAATTTGAAAACTTTACTTACATTGCTGGAGAGACCCTCAGCCAGCAATGCTTTAGGTATATGGATCTTATTTCATAACTTTAGTCTATGAGAGTGACTCTTGAGATGAGAGATCCTTGAAGAAAGTTCATGAGTGAACTTCCAAATGAGTGGACTTTCTACTGTGTCTTTATCAAGAGGACGAAAAACTTAAAATCTCTCACAATGGCTGAACTATATGGCATCCTTGATGGATACCATGTAGAGATGGAAAACAAGAAAGGCCACCAGGTGAGTAGATCCTCAAGCCTTCCTCTAGAAACGCTTTAATGGTTGACGAAGGCTCAAGACCCCCCAACCTCAACAGTATCTAACTTACTCCCAGCAGCCATCTTATTCTTTCGGGCCATACATTACCTTACCTAAGACCCAAGGTCTTAATAGGCTCAGTCAATTCCTTTCCTAAAGAGAGTCTGATCAATCTTTCCTCTTTCATACCTTGTTCAAGATGGAAAGATGATAGAGTCTCGTACCACTTTTTTGGGGCTTGGTTAAGACCATACAAGGCTTTGTCAAGATTGTACACCCTGTTAGGAAAATCAGAATCTTCAAATCTAGGTGGTTGACTCACATAGACTTCTTAAACAATCTTTCCATATAAGAAAGCACACTTTACATCCATTTGATAAATAGTAAATTTCATGGATGCTGAGTATGCAAGAAAGATTTTTGTTGCTTCTAATCTGGCAACAGGTGCAAACACTTTGTCATAATCAATTCCTTCTTCCTGTGTATACCCTTGTGCCACTAGTCTTGCTTTTTTTCTGATGACAATTCCTCTAACATCAGTTTTGTTTCTGTACAACCATCTGGTACTGATAGTGTTTTATCCTTCGAGAAGATCTACCAGTTGTCATACTTCTTGCTTCTTGAATTGTAGCAATTCTTCCTGCATTGCTTCAATCCTGCAATTGTCTTGAAGAGCCTCTTTGATGTTCTTGGGTACTGTTTGACATATAAAGCATGAGAACAAAAAATTATTTGCAATACTTGACTTGTTTCTTGTCACCTGTTTATTAAGTTCACCATTAATGCTTTCTACTAGATGATTCTTGTGTATTCTAATGGTTGGAATTGAGTCACAAGCAATCATTACAACAAGATTAGAGACATTCTGATCATCATGGTGAGAGGCATTTTCATCTTGTACTGTTGGAGAGTTATGAAGATAGTCAGATTTTGTTTCAGTGACTGCTTTAGCATTAGCAACACTTTGATTACTTCCATCATTTGATATTCTTTCTATTTCAACTGGAGGTGTAGCTTGATTTTGATTTTTGACTTCAGTTGATGGGTCTTCTGAAGGTGATGGTAACAAGCTAGGGCTATTTTTAGTTGAAATACTTTGATTATGAGATGCTTAGAGGAGGTTGGAGGAACCATTGGAAAATCATTTCTTATTTCTACTCTTAAATGAGGTTCAGCTGAAGGTAGGTTTCCTGCATCAGACAAATGAAATTGATCAAAAGATTTTGTAAATGAGTCAATATCAAACAACTAGTCGAGCCCATTTGTAGATTTCGAAAATGAATGTTCCTTGAATTGAACATTTGTTGATTCATCAATAATGTTTAATCTGTGATTAAACACTCTACAAGCCTTTGAAACTAAAGAATAACCTATAAAGAATCCTTCATCAGACTTAGATGAAAATTTTCCCAAATAGTCTCGGGTTTTTAATATTGAGACAGGACTACCAAGTGACATGAAAAATCCAATAAATGGTTTTGTGTGAAACAAAAGTTCATAAGGAGTCTTGTTGCTTTCTTTTACAATCAGAGTTCTATTTTGCATAAAACACGATGTGTTAACTGCTTCTGCCCATATGGTAATTGGAAGTTTAGCATCGGCTAGTATTGTTCTTGCTGATTCAATCAGTATTTTGTTTCTCCTTTCAGCTACCCCATTTTGTTGAGGAGTTCTAGCTGCACTGAATTGATGAGCAATGCCTTTGGTTGCACAAAAAGAACTCTTATCTTCATTTTTGAATTTTGTTTCATTATCACTTCTAATTTTTTGACCTTATGATCAAGTTGGTTTTCAATTTTTGTGATAAAATCTTTTATTACTTGTGATGCTTTGTTTTTATGAAGTAAAAAAGAAAACCCATGTAAATCTTGAAATGTCATCAATGATCACCAAATAATATTGTTTCTTTCTAATACTCATAACATGAGTTTGTCCACAAAGATCCATATGAAGTAGCTTCAATGGAGAATTGTTTGTGTTCACCGGCTTTGGCTTGTGGGATGACTTATGTTGTTTCCATTTGAGGCAAGCTGAACAGTGATAAAAAGTGAAATTCTTTTTGGGGTAAACCAATGACATGGTTTCCCTTGACCAATCTATTCATGTTTTTAAAATTTGTGTGTCCTAATCGTCTATGCCAAAGCTTAGACTCATCAAAAGATGCTTTTGACAGAAGACATGTTTCTTCTTTTGGTGTAGCATAATTTAGGTTTAAGACATAGGTGTTATTTTTCCTCGTGGTCTTTAAGACAACCCATTCTTCAGGAATTTGGAATCCTGGTTTCAGAATGTAGCAATGAGTGTCAGTAAAGTGAGTTGAGTATTTCTTGTCATATATCTAAGACACGCTACGAAGATTGTAATTCAGTTGTTCATAGTAATTCACTCCATCAAAGCTTAGCGTCCCATTTGTCACACATCCTTCACCAATGATTCTGCCACCTTGTGAATCTCCTCTGAATGCCATAGTGGTTCCATGTATATGCTTGAAGTCATGAAGGAGGGAACGATCTCTAGTCATGTGTTGGGAGCATCCACTGTCCATGTACCATAAGCTATTGGACCTATATGGATGACCCTGCAAGCACAAAACAAACTAATTAGCATATGGAACCCAAGCCATAATGTTCTTGAGTTTCCCGTTCCTATCCATGATAGTTACTTTTGGTACTTTCCTCTAAACTGTGATTTAGAGAGAGGCATTCTGGTTGATTTCTGATGATATTCTGAATGTTTCATCTCATCAATTTTAGCTGAAGAGTCAGAAGAGTAATGAAACCTTTGATACCTATTTCTTTGAAGAAATTTGATTCGTTTATCAAACATCACTTTTGGTTTGTAAATATCATATGTTTGCTTGATGTTGTGATATTTGTTTCTTTGAATCTTCTTCAAATCTTTTATGTTACACATATCATTATCTTATCTAGAAGTCCTAGATTGATTATTATGAAAATGACTTCTGATTTTGGGTTTCACAGATGATATTGATGAGATGGGCTTGTTTTAGGGAAATCTCAACCCTTTTTGCTTGAAGAAACAATCAGATGTATTGTGGTTGGTCATATCACTGACTGAACAATATTTATTGAAATAACAGTTTTTGGTGGAATGATTGTTCATGTCACAGATAGAGGAGTATTGATTGAAAAACACTCATATGTTTTGTGATTAGACATTTCATAAATGTCCCAATACATATGTTTGTTTCTTAACTCTAACTTTTATGTTGCAGACTTAGTAGATTTATCCGTTTTTAACTTAGTCACAATCTTTTATTTAAGGTAAGAAACAAAATCAGCGTTTTTAGTAGTTTGTTTCACAACACCACTTTTGTTGACTATTTTAGGCTGCTTTTATTTCCTCAACCTTTTCTTGACTTCCTGTTCAAATTGATTTACATGATCCCTAATGTAGATGTCAAAACCTACTCATTGCTTTGATTTTGATGATTGAGGGTCTCAATGATTTTTTTTCTTTGAAATTAGTGAACTTTTCCTTTTCTTTGACAATGTAACTTTGTCTAATTTGCTTGATTTTTTGGAGATTTAATCTCATAATCAGAACTACTTTCAGTAGAAGGTTTCACTAAGCTCTCGGTTTTCTTCTTTTCCTATGAAATTGCAGGTATAAATTTTACAAATGGGACAATGGCTTTGATTGGGCTTGATGGTTTAATGATATTCACTATCTTGTCTAAATGCTCCTTGATTTAAATGGGTGACCTAATTTAATTTTCTCCTCATTTGTTTCAATGTAAACATTTGGTTTATTTTAAGGATTTTGTGACTCGTTTTACTATTGATTTTGGTTCAATAGTGTTAGGTTCATTTTGCCCTTTGAGAGTGACAGATTCAGGCATGATAGTGTAGTTATCATTGTAAAGTGGAGGACAAGAATTATACCCAATCCCAGTCATATCCTTGGGATCTTTTCGTGAATCTAGCATCTCTTGCAACTTGGATAAGGACATTTGAAACTTTTCAAGTTTCACTTCAGTAAGTGTTTGTTCAGCTATTGATTGAGCTAACTTTTCAGTTCATTGCTCATTCTCAGCTACAAGAGTGTATTTTTCACCATGCAATTTTTCAATGTCAGAGAGTGAGTGATTTGATTTTAATTTCAAAGCCTTTAATTTCTCTTTTAAGCATCTCTGACTTGACCTTTTGATTGTGCTCACGATAACCTTGCAGTTTAGTAATGCATATATCACTACAAAGGTTGGATTTTACCTTAGATGGCATAGGAGTTGGACCATGATTGATTTGAGTCATGAGTGCATGATTTTGAAATTGAGGCTCCACTTCCTCTACATACAAGAGCATTTGAAGGTGTCTGAATGCTTCCGTGTGCTTGATTTATAAGTTGTGGCTGACTCTAGTATGGTTGTTGATGATGTTGGTGATGATATTGTTGTTGCTGATTGTTCGAGTGAGAGCTTGTGCTTGGTTGTGAAGATGGCTGACCCTGAGAATTCCTTTTAAAATGGTTGTTGTTTCTTGTAGGAGCATTACACTCTCTGGAGAAGTGGCCACAGTTAAAACAATTTACCTTGGATTTGCCATATCCAAGTTTGGTGTTTTCATTAAGGCTAAGCTTTCTCCCTTTTCTGAAGAACTTCTTGTCTATCATTGCAATCATAGCCATTTTCCATTGTAGATCCCTTTCTTCCATATAATCTGCATCCATTTCTTCCAAATCTTCTTGTATGAGATGAGCAAACGAGAGTCTGCCTCCCAGGTAAGCTTCAAAGCTAGCAATAAACGCATTGTAAGTTGCCTTTTGCTCTTCTAATCTTGGGTCTTTAGGTGTAGTTGAGGGAGTTGCAGTGAACCCTACTGGTTGAGATGATGTTGATGACTTGTTTGTTATGGAGTAATAATGAAACCTGTTGTCTTCACTTGATCTCTTGAGGAGAGAAAATGATCATCCTTAGTGATGAATGTATTTTCCACAAAATGAGTGTTTGATAGAAATTTATAAGCTTCAATAACTCGATGTCCACCAAGATTTCTGTTTCTTTCATCAAGTTCAAGAGCTTCTATTTTGGCAATCATGATTTCCAAGGTAGTACTCTCTAGATCAAGAGTGTTTTTATAGCATTATAACATTTTGTTTCTAATTTTATGGAAGACTGTGAAGCACCTTCTTGTTTAGTTCTTTGACTTTTTATGTTATCCCTATGATCTCTAAATCATTCACCAACTACACAAATCTATGTAGTTGTTTAGAGATTGGCTCCCCCTTGGAGTGATGAAAGGTTTCATAATGATTAACAAGCTTGTCCTTGTTAATTTTAGCCACTTCACTGCTACCTTCACACATTATCAGCAATGCATCCCAAACAGCTTTAGCAGTTCCATACTTTTCTAGCCTTTTTAGCACATCCATTTTTAGTCCTTGACTGAGTATAAGTAAGCTTTGAGATCAAATGTTAGCTTCTTGTAGTCATCATCATCAAGTGTGAGATCCTCAATAGGTACTCTTGAGGTTTTGTATAATACAGCTTGATCAGCAAAAAAAGTCACAGGAATATGAGGGCCTTTACATATTGAAATCCAGTAGTCAGGATCAATACATGTTATATAATTCATGAATATGATTTTCCATTGCTTAAACTCAGATTTGTGGTTAAGCATGGGAGGTTTTGGAGTATGTACAAGTTAAGAGAAATTAGGGGAATCCATTTTAATAAGTTGTTTTTAACTTGTTTGAATAATGATTAGATTGATTTTTTAAGTTCAACTAGTCCAAATAGTCCAAAATAGTCTTATGTATAACCAGATCTGCTAATGTTTATATGATTCTGTTCTAGTTTTTAAGGTTGAGCAACGGTTCACAGATTTTTTCTTGAAGGTGAGTACGGATGAACAGTGAATGTTAAAGTATTTCAGTAGATATTCAACTTGTATACTGAATAGAGGTAGTCGAACACTCTACCAACAACTCAATCATTAGATCAATCGAGTTCAGCTTTGATCTAAGCAGATCTGAAGAAGAATTGAGAGACAAAGCTCTGATACCAATTCACTGGGTGTGAGAATGATATTCTCTATTGATGTGAATCAACAAGGATCGAATATGATGATTGAGTCAATGATTGTATGGCGGAATCAAAAAATCACAAAACATTGAATTAAAAAAATACTCATAAATTCTTTTTGTATTAATAAGGTGAAAATGGTTACAATGAATGCTAGGGTTCAAGCATTAAATAGTAACAATACACCTTGTGAACATAAGACTAAACAAAAATATTCTGATTGTCTATGCTCATTCGACAGTCACCTCACATATGAGGTTTTCTATTCTATTTATAGGCTGACAAGACACCTTTTACAAAATGACTAAACTTCATCTGACCTATACATCAGAGAACTAGTCTAAGTACAAAAGTCTTCATTAGCATTTCTTTTGTTCATTCGCATTGACTAATGCAAATGAGTTGATCTTCATTAGTAGTTCTTGTTTCTTCTTCAACATTAGTGTTTGGTCATTAGCATTGACAAATGCGGATGAACAAACACTTATGTGCATTTGTTGCTGAACATTTGCATTAGTAAATGCGGATGTACAAAGTACTTGTAAGGATTTGTTTCAGCTATCCGCATTTGTTAATACGGAAGAACAAACACTTGTCAGCATTTGTTCTATGTTAATCTGCATTTACAAATGTGGTTAGCCGACACTTGTCTTCTATTTTCTTTGCAGATTCTTCATCCGCATTGGTTCTTGGACTTGTGGGATTTCCAGCTACACAACCACTAACCCACCACTTGAATTGGCATGTATGATCCTTTTAGGGTTCAACATGTTAGATCCTCTAAACAGCCCTGCCTCATATCTTATTCTCTTGTATGCCTTAGCATGTAGTTTGTCTATCACCTGAATCATGTTAACATATAAGCAAAATAAATCATTTTGAGCTTTCTCATCTGTCAGCTTTGGAAAGAATTTTTCATGCAGATATGAAGTGTAGCTAGGGTGCAGTAGCTTGATTTCCACTAGATCAAAGATCCTTATCCTATCAGCTTTCCTTTTGTCTTCATTTCTCATCAGTAATAACTCTTTGATTTCTCAACATGTCCCTATTCTATTATGGGATACGTGTATTGATTTCCATCAAGTGTCTTTATTGCTAGTGTGTTTCTGTTGTTGTATCTAACCCTCTTTAAAAATTCATCATCCACCAAAGTAGAGGAGTTGGATTTAAACCTTTTCAGCCCTTGTATTCTTCTGCTGGTGTGTTTCTGTGCTCAGCATCCTCTTTCTTAGCTTCTTTTAGCACATCATCTCTGAACTTAGTCTTTAGCTTACCCACTAATGTAAAAAAGTCTCTTCCTCTTGGGTGATGTGGGTAGTTAGTGATATTTAAGATTTGTAGATCCTTGATGTCACATTCAGGCATGCACAATACTTGTTCTACGTCATGGAAGTATTGAATCCTTCAAGATGATCTCTTTATGACTGCATAGTCCCAGTCTAGATCATTCCAGGCCATGACCCTATTTTGTTCCATAGAGCTAGGAGTTGTGAGGTGATCAAACAACTCTATCAAAGTAGACTTCTATTATATTATATCTCTACCTGTTGTTCCTAATGGACACACTTTTCCAGGTATAACTTCACGTGGCTCTCTGATAAGCTTTTCTTTCCCTGTGTGTTGGTCTTTACTTTCAACTATAATAGGCTCAGCAGGGAGTTTGTTTTGTTGCTCAACAGGAGGATTTGGAGCTTCAGTCCTGAATCACATGCTCCATCATTCTCCTTAGCTCACCAACTGATCTTCCCTTTAGCTAATGCA
Organism: Flaveria bidentis; assembly: GCA_018326385.1. Lineage (NCBI taxonomy): Eukaryota > Viridiplantae > Streptophyta > Magnoliopsida > Asterales > Asteraceae > Flaveria > Flaveria bidentis. The sequence goes on from BJCM01099358.1 coordinate 10,758, forward strand.
TTTTGTATTTATGACCTTTTAGGCAACAGGTCATATTGTATTTGCTTAGCTTTGTTGTATCACAGTGACCTAAGTCTTTCTTGATTTTCTGAATAACCTAAAATGTTGAAAAGGTTTCATAGTTGCAAATGGGAAGCATGAGTCTTGCAATCTCGAACTCTTTAAGAACATTTTGTATTTCTGTCATATTCATTCTTTCCACCATATCATAGGGAAAGCCATGATTGATCAAGTTCATGAACATTGCTGATTGTGGCCTCTCTTTAAGTGTGTCTTTTTTGTCAGCAATTCATCACCTTTTGATCTTTTGGAGAGTCAATCTTGGTTAGTTCTTTCCATTCTTCATCACTCTCAATTTTAGTATGAGATATTGGCTTCAAGGTAGAAACATCCACTGAAGGAGTGTGCTCTAGAGAAGTAGATTTTGTTCTTTTAGGTGACTCATCAACTTCAATCACTTCTTTCTTAAAGGATCCCAAGTACTTCCTTTTTCTTGAATATTGCATAATTTGCTTTGAAGTTTCAGCAGATTCTTTTGTTTTTTTGATGGAACAACATTTTTCAAGATCACTTATCTTCTTTTTCAGCTCATCAGTCTCCGAATCTTTTCTTTTCAGTAATACAAATTGATTGATCAAAGAATTGTTTTCTTTCTCTACTTCCAACTGCAACTTCTCTTATTCATCAGTTTGTTGCTTCAATAACTCCTTGAGTTCTTCCACATGTTAATGTAATGCATCAATTACTTCATTGTTGAATTGAACATCTTCCCTTAACCTTTCCAGAGAAGCTTTTTGTTTGTTCATCAGCTCCTCTTTCTATAAGAGCAGAGCTTTAGAAGTCAACAATGTGTGACTGATAGATCACTGGTTCTTTCGTCAGGGCATAGAACAACCTTGATCATCTTGAGAATCTGATGATATCTCGACATCCTTCTGCTATAGGGTCGTCCACATTTAGAAAAGCACATACATTGTGCTCTCTAGCAAACTGATTAGCCATCTATTCATAAGAGATAATAAGACTAGGTTAGCACAAGTTATTAAGCATAAGCATCCGAAGAGTTTTGATGTCAACAATGAATCAAATAGTTGATTATTGATGACTATGATATGTTTTACCGTGAACACTCTAATATGATATCAAGTTTATGATATTGATAGATGTTATGATATGGTAATTTGAATGTTTAAGCAAATGGGTGAGAGGTTTTTGACAAACAATTTTCTAGGTTTGAAAAGGTTTTTGAAAAAGTGAATAATGAGTGCCTAAGTCAAAACATCATTTATACTCCCTCGTACTAATTAATTTCATTTATTAAATGATATGGGACCCTCAATCCTTATTACCAGTTTTTATTGTTTCTGCAGATTTTAATTCTTTCGTACATCATCTATGGATGCTTTCTTTAAAAGCACTGAAATTGATGAGTATAAACTAAATTTCCAAAGGATACCAATCTATGGAAATAGTTATACTTTAAATATCACATCATTTGTAGTTTATCAATCAATGGATGGTCATATTTATTTTTGTGGTTTAAAGTTTCACAGTGTAGCATCTGCTGATAAAGGAAACATGCACTGTATCATTTGCTGATGACATAAACATGCACTATAGTATCTGTTGAATTGTAATGTTTGAAACTTATATGGTTGTATGATTGTACCAAGCTGAAAGAATCATTTGCTGCTTTTGGACCTTGTTGACTTGTTTACAAGGCAACTTGTGCAAGAAATAATTTAATTTAAAAAACTCATGTATCTATAGCCAAGTTGGTGCGCAAGTCCTAATTCCTTCATTTGATTTTTGTTTTGAATTACAGATTTTATGTTTTCATGCATGAACTACTCCGCCTAAATCTGTGATTAATGATAAGATGTTGCATTTATCAAAATTTTATGTAAAAGAATATAATGAAAATCACTGGTCTGCATATATAGAAAAATTATCCAAACAAAATCATCATGAACTAGAAAATATAGACATATCATGGGATCATACTATGACACTAAGCTTTTTCCTGTTTGATTTGTTTTTTAATTTTAACCTAATTCTTGCCTTGATTGCAAGTATGTTTATCCTCTTAAGTTCAAACAAGAGTATGCTATCAACCAGGCATGTTGTTTATCATGTTTTGATGTTGATTAGAAACTATGTAAATTAAGTGATAAATTCTATCTTGAGACAAATTTGAAATCTTATTAATGCTTTCATCCAAGAGCTTTTAATTTAATATACAGTTAATCCCAATGGATTCTTTTGAAAGCTTAGATATGATCATCATGAGATCATCAGGTCATCAGGTCTTTACTTTCGTAAAACAGATGTTAAGTCGCTGGATCGGTAGACATCCGAGCATGTTCTTGAGGGAAGGAAACAAAATCAAAACCAAGAGAAAAACAATAAACATGATCTATAATAAAATGCTTTCGTTGATAAAACCTAATGATTATAAGATCGTTACAACATAATATTCACGACTCTTGGCAAGGGGAGATCGAGCATGATCTCCCCTCGCATCCGGCAGCACCTAGGCCTCGGGCAGACTCCTGTCAAAACCCTCTAGTCTCTACACATTGAAACAGGTATATATAGGCCTCGACCCATATTAGATGCGACTGGGCCCATTCGTGCAATTGGACCATGCGTATGGTTCAATTGTATGACTGGACCATGCATATGGTTCAATCGTGCGACTGGAGCATACTTATGGTTCAATCTTACGAATGTCCCAATCGCATCTCTCAGTCGCACGGCTGGTCCATTAGCATGGCTCAGTCGTACGATTGAGTCTCATTCGCATATGCTCCTGCGAATGACCCAGTTTCATGTGTTTACAACATATGAAGTGTATTACATTAAGCCTAGACTATTCGACAAGCAACAGACACACTATATATGACAATATATGCTCCAACAAATTCCCCCTTGGACGTTGCTTGTGAATAGTAGATAACACCTCTTACAATCTTCAATCAATCTTTGCTTTGGTTGCCAATAGAATCACACGAAAACCATATTAGCCAACGTTTCCGATCCGTCAGGTTACTACAATATCCCTAAAAATGAATTTAGGTACAATAGCTTTCGTTTACTTTGCAGAACACCATCATAGCAGCAAGATTCCCCATATGACTGATTTTTCCAGATAATGACATGAATAGTTTTCTATTGCTTCAATCTTCACACAGGCTAAGCTGATTAACATCAACACCTGCAGAAATTCCCTATCAAATTCAGCATATCCCAATATATAGACATTGTGCTTTTCTGGCGTCTTCACACGGAGTTTTAGGAAAAAAGTAGAGGGTTCCAACCCACTGCTGACAATCTCAACTAAATCAGCGTGCACTCAGATTTTTCATCAGAAACCGACTCACATCATCACTTTCTGATTGCGTCTTCAATTTCTCTATACATGAATTCCCCTTAAGAATGGGAATCCTCTTTGTGCCGATAGATGTAACTTTATTGGCCCATAAATAGTTAGATGCTCCTAACTACCCCACAAAATCAGCACCAACTGCTGACATCTTCTCTTCTCTCTTTTGTGTTCTTTACATTCACCTATTCTTGAAGTCCAATGAATAATGGGGTATCCATCAAACTTATTTGACAAAAGAACCTTAGGGTGAGTATGCTTTGCTCATCCTCAAATATGTAGTCGGGGAGAGCGGGCTTGTCAGCTAACAGAGGCAGTAAAAGAGGCAGCAACAGAGCAGCAAAAGGTAGTTCCATACTTTTTTATTATTATTATTTTTTGGTCTGGAACACTGTTCATCAGTATGACGTGGAGGAAAAATATCACATTCATGTGAATGAATGATACGAATGATATATTCGTGAGACTTGACATAAGACTGGTCCAGTAGCATGATTGGTCATAAGACTTGTCTAGTAGCATGACTTGTCATAAGACTGGTCCAGTAGCATGACTGGTCATAAGACTGGTCCAGTCGCATTCCAGTCGTACGAATGGTCCAGTCGCACGAATGGTCCATTAGCATGGTCCAGTCGCACGAATGGTCCATTAGCATGGTCCAG
>BJCM01099359.1:0-12149 GCA_018326385.1 Flaveria bidentis
GTTCATGCGTATGGTCCATTAGCATGGACCATTCGCATGATAACTTCATGTTATTAAGTTTGAATGTATTAAATGTCATAACATTATTTATATTAATTCAATCAACCACAAACCTATATAATCAAGTCAATATGCGTTAAACAACTCATTAATGAAATATTAAACATTACAAGTCACAATCAAATATTCTCATTTCATTAAGTACCCAATATTATATCAGTGTAAGACATTCAAGACATTGTACATTAAGATCAGGATCTAGGTATATATGTATCAACAATTATTATTATTATTATTATTATTATTATTATAATTAAGATAAAATTCTTAACTAATAAGCAAAAGTTGTAATTATTAGCATTATTTTTATCATTATTATTTTTATTATTATTATTTAATAAATTAAGTTATTAACTTCTAAAATAATAAAGAATCAAGAATAAATAACCCACGTAATATCATTAATGACAAAAGGGCCCTTACAAGAACGTAACAACGTTAACTTTTAGATAACAAAAATACAAAAGGTTATAGTCTCCCAACTTTTAAGAATTTCATCCTAAAATTAAAGATAGAATTTAAGCAAACAAATGCGGGTACTTCTTTTTCATATGATCCTCGCGTTCCCTAGTAAACTCAGGTCTGCGCTTATTCTCCCAACGATCCTTGACGATTGGGGTGGTAGTGGTTCTAGTCTTCTTCATGGTACGATCGATGGCCTCAACGGGCTTCTCAACAAATTGCAAGGACTCGTCGATCTAGATGTCAATCAAAGGAACATGCAGGCTTTTGTGAGCCAAACATTTTCTCAAATTTAAGACATGGAAAATAGAATGAACCCCGCTAAGATCGGAAGGTAGTTATAGTTTGTAAGCCACTTTCCCGACACATTTTAGAATCTTGAAGGGTCATACAAACCACGGAGCTAATTTACTTTTCTTCCCAAAGTGAATGACTCCCTTCCATGGTGAGACTTTAAGGAAGAACAATATCCCTAACTTGGAATTCCAATGGCTTGCTTCTTTTATCCGCATAACTCTTTTGTTGACTTCTAGCCACTTGAAGGTTCATACAAATCGTGGAAACTTTATCAGCCGTTTCTTGTATTAGTTCAGGACCAGTGATGAAATTCTCCCCAATGTCCATCCAACAAATTAGGGAATGACATTTGCGACCGTAAAGTGTATTGAAAGGTGCCATCTTGATACTCGAGTGATAACTATTGTTATAAGAGAATTCCGCTAGAGGTAAATACGTATCCCAGTCACCATCAAAGTTAAGGACACAAAGACGTAGCAAATCCTCCAGGGTTTGAATGGTTTGCTCAGTTTGACCGTCTGTTCAAGGATGGTAAGCTATGCTTAAATCCAGTTCGGAACCCAAGAGTTCTTGCATAGAATACCAAAAGTGCGAAGTGAAACGAGCGTCTCCATCTGATATGATATGCAACGGTACGTCGTGATGACTTACAATCTCATTAAGTATCACGAACTAACCTTGATGTTTTGTAGGTGTCACGTATGGGTATAAAATGCACCAATTTGGTCAAACGATCGACAATCACCCATATGTATCATGACCACGAGAGATGCGAGGTAGTTTAGTTATGAAATCCATAGATATAGGTTCCAATTTCCACATGGGATTTTCAGGTTGTTCAAGAAATCCACTAGGACGTTGATGTTTCACCTAACCTCCGTACATGCAAGACACTTGGCTACGTAAGTTGCGATGTCTTTCTTCATTCAAGGCAACCAATATTGACCACATAGATCCATATACATCTTATAAGAACCAGGATGAATAGAGCAACGAGTTTGATGAGCTTTATTCACGATGAAGGTACGAAGATTATCACTATTTGGAACCCAAATTCGATTTAGAAAATACAAAAATCCAATGGGTTTCGTTTCAAGTTGAGCTCGAAGATTGTACTCCAACTCTTCACCCATTTTTCCTTCTGCATGAATCATTTATTACTCCTCAAAGATACAAGTCTCTATGTCATTCTCAATCCTCAAATTTTGAAGAAGCACCGTAGTCTCATTAATATCCAATTGAATCTCCATATCAAATTCTCCTAGGGTATCAAATCATTGTCTTTGATCGCGAATTTCTTGAAACGAGATCATCTTGTTATAAATCTTACGACTAAGTGCATCAGCTACAACATTTGCCTTTCCAGGGTGATAACGAATATCATAGTCATAATCACTAATCAACTCGACCCAACGATGTTGTCTCATGTTGAGATCCTTTTGATTGAAAACGTGCTGAAGGCTTTTGTGATCAGTGTAGACTATACATTAAGTTCCATAATGGTAATGCCTCCAAAATTTTAAGGCAAAAACCACAACACCAAATTCAAGAATACTGGTCATGTAATTCACCACATGGACCTTTAGTTGCCTTGATTCATACGCTATTACTTTGCCTTGTTGCATGAGAACACAACAAGGCCTTGTCTTGATGCATCACAATATACAATAATGTCATCATTTCCATTGGGAAGGGTTAAGATAGGGGGATTACACTGCTTGTGCTCTAACGTTTCGAAAGCTTTTTCTTGCTTAGACCCCCACTCAAAGGGTTTATACTTCTGAGTTAGGGAAGTAAGCGGCTTCGCAATTCTAGAGAAATTGGCAATGAAACGCCGATAGTAGCCAGCTAGACCAAGAAAAGAACGAACTTCGGTTGTGGTTGTAGCAACACACCAATTTTTCACAGCTTCTACCTTTGAAGGGTCTACGTGAATTCCTTGGCTATTCACTACGTGTCCTAGAAATTGGACATCCTCAAGCCAGAATTCGCACTTTGATAATTTTGTGTACAGACAAATAGTTAGATGGGAGAATGACTATCACTCTCGTCAAGTAACTCTTTTTAGCGGAACTCAACAGAGGGTACATATCATTCAGAGTGACAGACTGGATCTCTAGTCCACAAATGATTTGTACAAGCTTCTCAAAACCACTTCAGGGAAGAATAAAGAAACAAACAAATATCTTCTTTCCTTGGTGTTGAAGGATTTGGGGAGCAAAAACAAGTGAGGTTTTGTGTAAGGCCCCGTTCCCGGGACGCTCACAGCTGGACAATCATCGCACATAAAACATATATTTACATTTATCTTAAATAAACATTGCAGCAGAAACATTTAAAATGACATTTTATTTCATTATAAAGACTTTTGCAAAATAATACATCGTTATCAGGTTACAAAATACTTGTTGCATTACATCACAAAAGCATTATAAAAATGGATGCCCTCCAAAAAGAGCCAAGTAGTTGCACCACGCCATCCTCAGCAATGCTCCCCTGCCAACTAAAAAATGCATAAAAAGGTCAGCGTTGCTGAGTGAGTTCTAGTTTTATAATAAAATATATTCTATCTTTCGTTTAAAAACCGTTCTTTACTTTCATTCAATCGTAACTGGTTTTAAAATGTGATCACACATCGTACGTACACATAGATAATAGTTAGTATCTTCATCATTTTTCAATTAGTAAATTTATTATCTTCTCATTTACATCTAGGTCTTGTCATGTGTTTAACCACCCTCTAGAGAACTAAGCAATTCATCTAGGGTTAAGCGACAAGGACCCTATACATCTGGTCAATCACAAAGACTGAACCCCTGTGTGCATCCTCATGGGGTATTTAACCCGCACATACTTGAGCTAACACCCCTCATTGGGTGCGAACCTCCATACATTTTCTTAATCACACGGATTAAGCCCCAGTCTGTATCCTCATGGGGTAGCTAACCCACACACGGTTGAGCTAACACTCCGCATTAAGTGTGAACCTCCATACATTTGCTTGCAAGACTTTATTACGTTCGTTCATTCATTAATGCATGCATTCTTCATTTCTTTCCCCTTTCCATTATCTTCCAATTATTGTTACATAATACTTTTCAATTCATTTATTAACATACAAGGTAAAGCCACGGGAAGACAATCAAGTAAAGCAAGGAACATATTAAACATACAACATCGCCAAACGAGGCATACATAACAACATGAATAAGCAAAAATCTTACATCTATGACCTCAAAAGGTCAACTTACATAGCCCCCGGGAACATCCCAAGTCAAAGCCTAAATTACACTTTTTCTCCAAAAAGTCAGAAATATTCTAAGTGTTCATCCGCATTAGTCTTAGTTCATCCGCATTTTATTTACTTCGTCCGCATTTGTTATAGTTCATCCGCATTTCTTTTACTTCATCCGCAATTGTTATAGTTCATCCGCATTTCTTTTACTTCATCCGTATTTGTTGTTCATCCGCATTTCCTCCAATACTCATCCGCATTTCCTCCAATACTCATCCGCATTTCCTTTACTTAGTCAATGTTCATCCGCTTTTCCCTTACTTTGTCAATGTTCATCCGCATTTCCCTTACTTAGTCAATGTTCATCCGCATTGACCTTCATCCGCATAGACTTTACTCTTCCACATTTCCTCCAACACTCATCCGCATTTGCCAACACTTAAGCAATTTTCTAAACTTAGGTGTATGAACTACTATTTGGGCGCATGAACAGCCTAGGGCACACTATTCATCAGATTCAGTCCCCAATTCTCATCTTTCATGTTCTAAGCTTAACTCTTACATTCTAAGCATTAGAAACATAAGCATAACATCATCAAAAAATGAACGCAGTCCAAAATCATACTATAACATCATCATACACACATCAAACATACGGGTATAAAACCCAGTTTTATAAAAACATATATGCATGCATTTCCAGCCCCAAAATCAGTTAAAAAGGTAAAAAGAGAGGTTATAGAACTCACCTTTGCAGCTCTTGAGTATGACTTCTTCCAAACTCGTTTGCAATGTGTTCAACCGCCTAGAAACCCACTAAAACACACACAATCGAACACATAAACACACATAAGCATACACCCGAGGACATAAAACCATAAAACTATGAATTCTTACCTTGAATTCAAATTCTCAACCGGTTCTTCTTCACAAATCTAAAACCTTCTGCCCTGCTACTCTCTCTTTCTACAGATATCCGAGAGTTCATGTGAATAGGCAACATGGGCGGCCATGTTGCTTTATTCATCAACTTTTGAAGACTTTTGTACTTTTTACACTTTTTACCCCTTAACTTTGGTAAAATATATTTTCTTTCTTTTTCTTCACTTTAGTCTTCTTTCTTTGACTTAAAAAAATAACCGGGTGTTACAAGTCCACACCCCTTATATAGGTTTTATCCCCGAAACCTGTTATTCCACAAAGAATGGTGGGTAATGTTGTCTCATCTCTTCTTCAGTCTCCCACGTAGACTCGGATCCCTTCCTGTGCTTCCATTGTACACGCACAAGAGGAAACACTTTATTCCTCAGCCTCTTCTCCTTTCGACAATGATTGCCACTGGTTATTCTACATAATTGAGTCGTTCATCTACTTCGATATCCTCCAGTGGAACAATCACATCTTCTTCTGCTTGACACTTTCTCAGATGAGATACATGGAATGTTAGGTGAATTCCACTTACTCATCTGGTAACTCTAATCTATAGGCCACCTCTCCTACTCTATCAATGATTCGAAAAGGCCCTATGTATCTCAGGCTCAACTTGCCCCGCTTTCTGAACCGAATGATACCCCTCCAAGGTGAGACTTTCAACATAACCCTATTACCCACCTGGAACTCAATCGGTCTACGTCGTTTATCGGCATACGACTTTTTTCTATCTTTAGCTGCCTTCATGAAGGTTTTGATCCTTTCAAGTTTCTCAGTCGTAGCCTCGATTACCGCAATGCTCCCTAACTCTTTCTGACCAATATCACCCCAACACACAGGTGTTCGGCATCTCCTACCATATAGCATCGCATAAGGGGGCATACCAATGCTGGCATGATAACTGTTGTTATATGAGAACGTAGCTAACGGTAAGTGGTAATCCTAACTCTCTCCAAAATCGATAACACATGCCCGAAGCATGTCCTCCAATGTTTGAATGGACCTCTCTGACTGACCATAAGTTTAGGGATGATAAGTCGTGCTAATGTGCAACCTCGTCCCCATAGCATCGTGAAATGTCTTCCAAAATTTAGATGTAAACCGGGTGTCACGATCAGACATAATAGACACAGGGACCCCATGACGAGTTACAATTTCCTTGATGAATAGATTCGCCAACCTTTCGGATGAATATGTCTCGTGGATCGGTAGGAAGTGAGCACTCTACGTCAAATGGTCAACTATTACACATATGGCATCATACCCTTTCGGGGTACGCAACAGCTTTGTAATAAAATCCATGGTGATGTGCTTCCACTTCCATTCCGGTATATCCAAAGGTTAGACCCTCCCATACGGCTTCTGATGCTCGGCCTTTACCTGTAGACAAGTAAGGCATTTAGTCACATACTCCACTATGTCGCGTTTCATACCCAGCCACCAATAATCTTTCTTCTTGTCTTGATACATCTTTGTGGCACTTGGATAAATGGAGTATCAAGTCTTGTGAGCTTCATCCATGATATTCATACGTAGATCCCCATAACAAGGAATCCACATTCATCCATACCAGGTTCTAACACCAAGTGTGTTTTCACCCAATTCCGCAACCAGACATCTCATTCATTCAGAGTTAAGATGATCTTCTTTCAATGCCTCGTCCTAGAACTCCGTGACTTGCTTCATCACATTGGAGGTCATGATCATCTAGTAAGATTTTACCTGAATCAGCTCGGGTCTCTCTTTTCGACTAAGGGCATCCGCCACCATATTGGCTTTGCCCGGATGGTAATGGATCTCGCAGTCATAATCCTTTATAAGCTCCAACCATCATCTCTGTCTCATGTTCAGGTCCTTCTACTCTAAGAAGTACTTCAAGATCTTGTGGTTAGTGCATATGGTGCACTTCGTCCCGTAAATATAGTGCCTCCAATTCTTTAACGCAAAGACCACGGGTGCTAGCTCCAAGTCATGAGTAGGATAATTGGCCTCATGAATCTTCAAGTGTCGGGATGCATAGCCTATAACTTTCCCTCTCTGCATTAGCACACACCCCAACCCCGAGTAGGAAGCATCCGAATAAACCACCAGATCTTCACTTCCATCGGGTAATGACAGAACAAGAGCTTGAGTCAACATCGCTTTCAATTTATCGAACGCCTTCTCTTAAGCTTGACCCCATATGAACTTCACATCTTTTCGGGTCAACTTGGTTAGTGGAGAAGCAATCTTAGAGAAGTCTTGAATAAACCTCCTCTAGTAGCCCACCAAACCCAAGAAACTACAGATTTCGGATGGCGTATTTGGAGACTTCCATTGCATCACCACCTCCACTTTTGTCAGGTCCACCGTAATCTCGTCGGGATTCACCACATGACCCCAAAATTGGACCTCGCCCAACCAGAATACGCATTTGGAGAATTTAGCATACAACTTCTCATTTCTCAATGTCTTCATCACCTCTCGAATGTGACCGGCATGCTCCTCTTCACTCTTGGAATAAATCAAGATATCATCGATAAACACAATCACTGATTTATCCAACATCGGCCGACACACTCGGTTCATCAAGTCCATAAAAGCAGCTGACGCGTTGGTCAAACCAAATGACATAAATAAGGAACTCGTAGTGACCATAACGCGTGCGAAAAGTTGTTTTATGAACATCCTGCTCTTTCACCTTCAGCTGATGACAGCCCGATCGAAGATCTATCCTTGAGAACCAACTGACACCTTGGAGCTGATCAAATAAATCATCAATCCTTGGTAAGGGGTATCGGTTCTTTATCGTCAACTTCTTCAGCTCATGGTAGTCTATACATATCCTCATACTACCATCTTTCTTTTTCAAGAACAGGACCGGAGCACCCCAAGGAGAGATACTCGGTCTAATAAACCCCTTATCAAGTAGCTCTTGCAATTGCTCCATCAACTCTTTCATCTCAGGCGGAGGCAATCGGTACGGTGCCTTGGCAACAGGTTGGGCACCTGGTATCAAATTAATCTGAAACTCAATCTCTCGGTCAGGTGGCACTCCTAGTAAGCCTTCTGGGAACACGTCTGGAAAGTCACACACAACTGAGACATCAGATGGCTGTGGTGTTGGTGTATCCACATCCTTTACAAAGGCAAAGTAGGCGCTACATCCACGCCTCATAACTTTCCCGCCATCGCCATTAAGATTACTTTCGGAATCATAGTGACCCGATCACCATAAACCGTCACCATACTCCCGTCAGGCGCTGTCAACCGAATCATCTTCTTGCGACACACAATGTTGGCCTCGAAATCCGCTAACCAATCCATCCCAAGAACTAAATCAAAACCACCTAAGGCCATTAGGAATGGTCTAACCGGAATTTTCTGACCTTCTAGTTCCACGTCACAACCTTCTATCACCTCAAAGATTCTGGTAGACTTACCTATGGAAATTTCGACATCAAAGGGCGCATTTATATTCTTACTACTAACAGACAGTTTAGAATAGAAAGCAGCAAAAATGAAACTTTTACTAGCACCAGAATCGAATAACACAGTAGCTAAAGTTTGGTTTACTAGAAATGTACCTGACACAACATCAGGGTCCGTCCTAGCCTCCTCCTGTGTCATCGTGAACGCTGTGGCGCTCGCCCTCGGTCCTTCACCCCTAGCCTTCTTCGCTCCGGAACCTTCATCCCTCGGCTTCTTACAATCCCTACTCATATGACCATTTCCCCACAGTTGAAACACCTCATACCCCCACAGTCTATAGCCATATGACCATGTTTCCCACACTTGAAGCAGACATTCAACCCCCTCCTACACTCACCACTGTGCTCCTTCCCACATTTTCCACACTTCTTTGATCCTGTACCCAGTGTGACCACACGACGGTCATCCACCCGTGCCTTCTTGTTACCTTTTGAGGCATCACCCCAACCAAACCTCTTCCCATTCTAGTTCCGATCACCACCACCCTTCTTGTTCACCTCAGCCACCACCACCTCTCGCTTGTCATACAATCTTCCAGCCAAATCAGCTGCCGACCTAAATGTGCTCGGTCGGGCAGCGATCATGTGCCTACGGATATCCGCCGGCAAGCCCTGAACATACTCTTGATTTTTCGTGATCGAGGCGTCTTTGAAATGCCACGTAGTTACAGCCTCATGCCTCCTTCGGCGCATGCTCTTCTTCTTCCTCCTCTTCGTCATCAGACAGATACGTCTCAATCTTGGGCTGTCTTCCTTCACCCATAGGTCTGTTTCTCTCCTTCCTTTGACCTTCCCTCAAAGCCTTGATAACTTCGATTACCACAGACAGTATGATTGTCTACATGACCTGATGAACTTCATCCACAATCGCCTATTTTACTGAGGCTCTCAGATTGGGGCTCTCATCGCCACCCTCTGGATAATGGGTCTCGGGTTCTTCATGAACTACCTTTTCAACATTAGGCCTTCCTAACGTGACCCATGGTTCACCACCACATCCACCACCACCACGCAAAGCTTTTGATGATCTACCACCGGCCATCTTCTAACTCACACTAAAAGATTTAAACACCAACACGGTCATTCAAGGGAACAACTCAGTTTATGTCAAGTATAGTAAGTCCCTAATTACAATGGTCAGTTGTGATTAGCCACTTACTTTACTCATCATATGCCAAGCATTACCTATACGGACTACATCAATATCTAAATCTACAAACAACACATAAACCACATAACATGCGCACGTAATACCGCTTAATCATTAAAGAAAATACCTGATGGCATGCAGCAACTCAGACTCGCATCCCTTCCCTTTCTATCCTATTTTCAGTTTAAGTTAAGGTTTGTTTTGGAAATTTACCAGTTTCACATAAACTTTGGCTCTGATACCAACTTGTAAGGCCATGTTCACGGGACGGTCATAGCTGGACAATCATCACACATAAAACATATATTTACATTCATCATAAAGAAACATTGCAGTGGAAACATTTAAAACGACATTTTATTTCATTATAAATGCTTTTGCAAAATAATACATCGTTATCAGGTTACACAATACTTGTTACATTACATCACAAAAGCATTATAAAAATGGATGCCCTCCAAAAAGAGCCAAGTAGCTGCCCCGTGTCATACTCAGCAATGCTCATCTGACAACTAGAAAAAGCATAAAAAGGTCAGCGTTGCTGAGTGAGTTCTAGTTTTATAATAAAACATATGCTATCTTTCGTTTAAAAACCATTCTTTACTTTCATTCAATCATAACAGATTTTAAAATGTGATCACACATCGTACGTACACATAGATAATAGTTATTATCTTCAACATTGTTCAATTCATACATTTATTATCTTCTCGTTTTCATCTAGGTCCTATCATGTGCTTAACCCCCTCTAGAGCACCATTCAATTCATTTAGGGTTAAACGACAAGGACCCCATACGTCTGGTTAATCACAAAGACTGAACCCTTGTGTACATCCTCATAGGATATTTAACCCGCCCACAGTTGAGCTGACACCCCTCATTGGGTGTGAACCTCCATATATTTGCTTGCAAGACTTTATTACGTTCGTTCATTCATTAATGCATGCATTCTTCATTCTATTCCCCTTTTCATTATCTTCCACTTTTCGTTACATAATACTTTTCAATTCATTCATTAACATACAAGGTAAAGCCACGGGAAGACAATCAAGTAAAGAAAGGAACATAATAAACATACAACATCACCAAACGAGGCATAAATCACATATATAACAACCTGCATAAGCAAAAATCTTACATCTATGACCTCAAAAAGTCAACTTACATAGCCACCGAGAAACCTCCCAAGTCAATGCCTAAATTACACTTTTTCTTCAAAAAGTCAGAAATATTCTAAGTGTTCATACGCATTTGTCTTAGTTCATCCGCATTTCATTTACTTCCTCCGCATTTGTTATAGTTCATCCGTATTTCTTTTACTTCATCCGCATTTGTTATAGTTCATCCGCATTTCTTTTACTTCATCCGTATTTGTTATTCATCCACATTTCCTCCAATACTCATCCGTATTTCCTCCAATACTCATCCACATTTCCTCCAATACTCATCCGCATTTCCCTTACTTAGTCATTGTTCATCCGCATTTCCCTTACTTAGTCATTGTTCATTTGTTTTTCCCTTACTTAGTTAGTGTTCATCCACATAAACTTTCATCCGCATTAACTTTACTCATCCGCATTTCCTCCAACACTCATCCGCATTTGCCAACACTTAAGCAGTTTTTCTAAACTTAGGCGTATGAACTACTGTTTGGGCGCATGAGCAGCCTAGGGCACACTATTCATCATATTCAGTACCCAATTCTCATCTTTCATGTTCTAAGCTTAACTCTTACATTCTAAGCCTTAGAAATATAATCGTAACTATATCAAATCATGAACACAGTCAAGAATCCTACCATAACATCATCATACACACATCTAACATACGGGTATAAAACCCAGTTTTATAAAAACATACATTCATGCATTTCTATCCCCAAAATCAGTTAAAACATGTAAATAGAGGGGTTCTAGAACTCACCTTTGCAGCTATTGAGTATGACTTCTTCCAAACTCGTTTGCAATGAGTTCAACCCCCTAGAAACCCACTAAAACACACACAACCGAACACACAAACACACATAAGCATACAACCGAGGACATAACCGGTTAAGAACACCATAAAACCATAAATTTTTACCTTGAATTCAAATTCTCAGCTGGTTCTTCTTTAAAAGTCTGAAACCTTCTACCCTGCTACTCTCTTTTTCTAAAGATATCCGAGAGTTGATGTAGGTACATGTGTCCCTAGTTTCTGAACTTTATGTAATTTGTCTTTAATGTCTTACACATTTGTAATAGTTGGGTACTTAATGAAATATAAATGTTTGGTTATGTTTATCATGTTTCATATTTCATTAATGAGTTGTTTAACGCATATTGACTTAATTATATAGGTTTGTGGTTGATTGAACTAATATAAATAATGTAATGACAATTAATACGTTCAAACTTAATAACATGAGGTTATCATGCGAATGGCCCATGCTAATGGACCATACGCATGAACAACTTCATGCGAATGACTCAGTCGTACGACTGAACCAGGAGACTAGATCAGTCGTATGATTGTCACATAAGATTGGCTCAGTCGCACGACTAAA
>BJCM01099367.1:0-12341 GCA_018326385.1 Flaveria bidentis
AAATCACTGTTGTTTTGTAATACAGTTAAACTATTCTTTTGTAAACTGATTAAACCAAGGTGTATTGCCTAACAACAGTGTTTATAATGAGATGAATGGCTTTTGTTAAAATTAATTCCGCTGCTTAAATTTGTAAGCTTGTAACGTTTTATGTAATTACAACTGTGAATGACCAACTGTGAGGTCTCCGGGAACGGGGCCTTACATAAATGTAGGTAGCCAAAGAGTTTAGAATTACCCGTATAAGAGACTGAGAGATATTATCCATTATCAAATATAAATTGATCATTACCTTTGAGAGGCATAACATTGATAACACCAGTCAAGGTACCGGTTATGCATCTGAATCAACATACCAATCGGGCATAGGAGTGATAACATGACGTTGGGTATGTGTAAGATAGATAGTACAAGGACCTTTAATGTACATATTTTAATCTTAGAGTACCATTAGTGAATCTGTTAGGTGTACTAATAGTTCGTTAATATGCTTTAGAGTTAGTTAATATACTTTGACTTTATCAAGTCAAAATTAGAGTTTCTCTTGTTCATCTTTGTAATAGAATTCATAATCAAAGGATTGATTTTGATTTTCTTTTGCAATTGAGTTTATTGTTTATTATCTTTGGTGTGAATTATTAGTATAATCTTTCATAATTGGTATCAGAGCCTGGTTCGGCTCGGAGTTGCAAAGATTAGGGCAATACTTCAATTCGATTGAAAGATGGTGTCAACGAAATTTGAAATCGAGAAGTTCGATAGGAAGAATAATTTTGGATTGCGGAGGTTAAAGATGCGAGCGCTAATGGTTCACCAGGGAGTGGTGGATGTGCTGAAAGGGGAGAATAGCCTACCTGCAACTCTCTCAGACAAGGAGAAGAAGGATATCTTAGAGAAAGCTCATAGTGCCATCATCCTCAGTTTAGGGGATAGGGTTTTGAGGGAGGTCTCGAAAGAAGCTACTGCGGCAGGTGTATAGGCTAAACTCGAAGGGTTGTACATGACAAAGTCACTGGCAAACAGGTTGTACCTCAAGAAGCGGTTATATACCTTTTACTTGGCTCCTGGTAAGACTATCGATGATCACGTAGATGAGTTTAATAAGTTGATTCTTGATTTGGAGAATATTGATGTAGTTTTAGAAGATGAAGATCAAGCTATCATATTCTTAGTCTCATTACCTCAATCATATGAACACTTTGTCAATACTTCAATGTACGGGAGAGAATCATTATGCATGGAAGAGGTGTTGGCTGTAGTTAATTCCAAAGAATTAAAGAGAAGATCAGATGTAAAAGAAGACACTGGTGAACGGTCAGCTTGTAAGGGGAAGATCCGAGACAAGAACCTAAAAATCCAAAGCTACATCAAGGTCCAAGTCAATATTCAAAATAAGATGTTATATCTGTAACTTAGAAAAACACCTTAAGAAGGATTGTCTTGATAAAAGGAGGAAACAGGCTTATGCAAACCAATTGTGATCATAAGGTAGTTTGTCAGTTGATGGTAGCACAGATGGCTATGATAGTGCTAATGTATTAATGGTGTCTAAAGTCAAGAATGGATCATGGATTCTGGATGCTCATATCATATGACTCCCAACAAAGAGTTGTTTGTTGATCTCAAGTTGACAGACCTGGGTACAGTGCATTTAGGGGATGACAAACCTTGCATGATCAAGGGAATTGACACCATTACATTTAAACTTGAAAATGGAATGGAAGTCAATCTTGATCAAGTCAGGTACATTCCTAAACTCAAAAGAAATTAACTCTCTTGGATCCTTTGAATGCAAAGGGTACATTGTAACATTGAAAATTAGTAAGGTCAAGGTTGTGAAGGGGTCATTGGTGATGTTATCTGCATCCAGGAAGACCAATAACATCTATGTTCTAGATGGATAGGCCTTAATTGGGTCAGCATTAGTTGTAGAGCACAAGACCATTACACCTGTTGTGCTATGGCATAAGAGGTTTGGGCACATTAGTGATCAAGGCCTAAGTGAGCTGAAGAAACAACAGGTTATAGTTGAGAGGATTGATTGCAATATGGGGTTTTGTGAACATTGTATGTTTGGTAAATCAACTAGAGTAAGGTTTGGAAAGGGAACTCATTATACAAGGGAATTGCTTGAGTATGTTCATGTTGACTTGTGGGGTCCTGCACAAACTAGTTCCCTAGGTGGAGCAAGGTACTTCCTGTCTATTATTGATGATCATTCCAGAAGAGTATGGGTATATGTTCTAAGGCACAAGGATGAAGCATTCTTAAAGTTTAAAGAGTGGAAGCAGCTAGTTGAGACTCAAACAGGGAAGAAGGTCAAGAAACTTAGAACAGATAATGGAATGGAGTTTTGTAGTGGTTTGTTTGATAAGTTTTGCAGAGATAATGGAATTGGCAGGCATTTGACAGTACCAGGGACTCCCCAAGAGAATGGGCTGGCTAAGAGAATGAATAGAACCTTACTCAACAAAGTAAGGTGTCTACTATCTAATTCAGGTATGCCCAAGGCATTTTGGGCTCAAGCAGTGACTACTGTTGCTTATCTAATCAATAGATCACCCTCATCAGCTATTCATATGAAGACTCCTATGGAGATATGGACAGGGTTTAAGCCAGACTGTAGTCATTTGAGAATATTTGGGTCAGTTGTCTATGCTTATGTGAAACAGAATAAGCTTGATCCAAGGGCTCAAAAATGCATTATGCTTGGTTACCCTAAAGGAGTGAAAGGCTATAGACTGTGGAGAGTGGATGATATTAGTCCCAAGATTATAGTAAGTAGAGATGTCACCTTTCAAGAAGATATGGTCTATAAGGATCTGATGGATAAGGGAAAGACTAGAAGTGATCAAGAAATTGATCATAGAATTCATATTGAGGTGAAGCCTCAACTTGATCTTGCAAGATCAAATGAAGGTGGTGAGGGTTCTCATCAGGAGGATCAAGCATCTAATAGCTATCCTGATTATAGCCTTGCTAGAGATAGAGCTCGAAGGCATACAGTGATTCCAGCAAAGATATAGAACTGATAGTGATCTATCAGCTTTTGTGTTCTCTGCATCTGAGATGGAAAGTATGACAGAACCTTTGAGCTACCAGGATGCTGAGTTATATAGACAAAGACAAGTGGTTGTAGGCTATGAGAGAAGAATTAGACTCCCTACATAAATACTTGGGTGTTGGTGGATAAATAAAACAACCAGAGAATAGTTGATTGTAAATGGTTGTATAAGCTAAAGGAAGGGACTACTTCAGCTAATCCCCCTAGATACAAGGCCAGGTTAGCAGCTAGGGGATTCACTCAAGTAGCTGGTATGGATTACAATAAGGTGTTTTCCCCAATGGTTAAACATTCCTAAATTCGAGTTATGATGTCCATGGTTGCTACCTAGATATGGAACTTGAACAACTTGATGTTAAGACTGCTTTTTTACATGGCAGTCTAGAAGAGGTTATCTACATAAGACAACTAGTTGGGTTTTTAGAAGTAGGGCATGAAAAGAAGGTGTGCCTATTGAAGAAGTCTTTGTATGGTTTAAAATAGTCACCAAGGTGCTGGTATAAACGGTTTGATGATCATGTAATAAGTCAGAATTTTCACAGGAGTAGCTATGACAGTTGTGTGTACTATAAAGAGTTCAAACCTGATAACTTCATTTATTTTTTATTATATGTAGATGATATGTCGTTAGGATGTGTAGATCAAGGGTAGATAGAGAAAACCAAGCATAAGCTAAAGGATGAGTTTGACATGAAAGATCTTGGTTATGCTAAAAAGATTTTGGGTATGGAGATAGTTAGAGACAAAGCTAATAAGAGACTTTTCTTGACTCAAAAGTCTTATCTCTCTAAGGTGTTATCCAATTACTCAATGATTGGTAGTAAGTGTGTGAAGACCCTTTTAGCCTAACATTTTAAGTTGTCTTCATATGATTCTCCACATGATGAACATGAAGTTGACTATATGCAGAAAGTTCCTTATGCAAATGCTGTTGAAAGTTTGATGTATCTCATGGTGTGCACCAGACCAGGTATTAGCTATGTTGTTAGCATAGTTAGTAGATTCTTATCTAATCCAGGAAGGTTGTATTGGGAAGTTGTTAAGTGGGTCCTTCGCTATCTGAATAGTACAAGAGAGGTTGGTCTTATTTTTGGCAATAGACTTAGTGAGAATTGTTATGTCCTGGATTATGTTGACTCTGATTTTGCTAAAGACTTAGATAAGGGTAGATCTACTACTGGTTATGCTTTCAAAGTATTTGATGGACTGGTAAGTTGGAAGGCTACATTGTAGCATGTGATTGCTTTGTCAACCACTGAGGCTGAATATATTGTTCTCACAGAAGCCATTAAAGAAGCATTATGGTTGAAAGGTTTTGTTGCTAAATTAGGGATTAATCTAGTGAGTGCAACTATGTTATGTGATAATCAAGATGCTATATGTCTTTCTAAGAATCAAGTATATCATGAAAGAACAAAACATATCAATGTTCGTTTACACTTTATTAGAGATGTAATTCAGTCCAAAGCTATTAAGGTAGTAAAAGTGTGTATAGAGGATAATGGTGTTGATATCTTTACAAAGGTTGTGCTTGGTTCTAAATTTGATAAGTGTTTGAAGCTCCTGGATATTGGTTAGAAGGTTCATGGTCTTGTACTAAGGTGGAGATTGTAAGAAAAATAGTACAAGGAACATTAATGTACACCTTTCAATTGTAACACTCGGATATTTTTTTAGTCAAGAAAGAAGAATAAAGTGAAGAAAAAGAAGGAATAGAAATAAAACCCAAGTCTAGGGGTAAAAAGTGTCCAAAAGGACAAGATGTTTGAAAAGTGGGTGTAAAAGGTGGTATGGCCGCCCATATGTCACACACCTCACAAATCTTCGGATTTTAGAGAGAGAAAGTAGCAAATTCAGCAGAGAACTCTCGGTTTTAGAAAGAAGATCAAGCTGAAAATTCGAATTCAAGGTAAGAATTCATGGTTTTATGGTGTTCTTAACCGGTTATGTCCTCGGGTTTGTGCTTATGTGTGTTTGTATGTGTTCGGGTATGTTTTAGTGGGTTTCTAGGCGATTGAATTCAATTTGCAAACGAGTTTGGAAGAAGCCATACTCAAGAGCTGCAAAGGTGAGTTCTAGAACCCTCTTTTTAACGTTTTAACTGATTTTGGGGCTGGAAATGCATGAATGTACGTTTTCATTAAACTGGGATTCGGACCCGTATGCTTGATTGTGTGTATGTTGATATTATGATGTGATGTGTGACTATGTTCATGCTTGATGATGTATGATGGTGTTTCTAAGGCTTAGAAGGTAAGATTTAAGCTTAGAACATGATGGATGGTGATTGGGAACTAAAATATGATGTTTAGGCTCATATGTTAAGTTTTAGAATCTGCCTAAGTGTTGGTAAGTCAATGCGGATGAGTATGGTAAGTCAATGTGGATGACAGTTAATGCGGATGAGCATTAACCACTAAGTAAGTCAAAGCGGATGAGCATGGTAAGTTAATGCGGATGAGCATTAACCACTAAGTAAGTCAATGCGGATGAGCAATGGATGAAATGCGGATGAATAGTGACTAAGTAAGGGAAATGCTGATGAGTAAGGTTAATGCGGATGAACAATGTGGATGAACAGGGACAAATGCTGATGAACTATAGCAAATGCGGATGAACAAACACAAATGCGGATGAACAAACACAAATGCGGATGAACAGGGACAAATGCGGATGAACTATAGCAAATGCGGATGAACAAACACAAATGCGGATGAACAAAAAGGGCAATGCGGATGAACACTTAGAATGTTTTCTGACTTTCTGGGGAGAAAGATGAAATATAGGCCTTGACCTGGGATATTCTTGGGGCTGTGTAGGTTGACTTTTGAGGTCATAGAGGATGTGATAGGCATGATGTTAAGATGTATGATTGATGCTTATGCATGCTGATGATGTATGATGTTTTATGATTATGCATGATATATGATGATGTATGTATGATGCCCTGCATGATGATGATTGAATGTTATGTTTATGTTCCTTGTGATGTATGACTATTTTCCCATGGCTTTACGTTGAACGTTAATGAATGAAATAAAAGTATTATGTAACGTAAAGTGGAAGATAATGAAAAGAGGAACATGATGAATCAATGCATGCATTAATGAACGATGGAAAGTAATGAAAGTCTTGCAAGCCTTGTATGTCGGTACACGCCCAATGAAGGGTGTTAGCCCAACGGTGTGCGGGTTAGCTACCCCAGAAGGATGCACATCGGGGTCTTTCTTTGTGATTGACCATTTGTATGGAACCATTATTTCTTGCCTTCAGTACTGTGGCCAGGCTGTTGTGCGCCATGATGGAAGGTCTATGATAGACATCGGCCCAGTACCAGCTTTATGCATGACGGAAGGGCATAACACATGACAATGGCACACCTGAATTTAACTTCGGTACTGTGGCCAGGCTGTTGTGCGCCATGATGGAAGGTCTATAATAGACTTCGGTCCAGTACCAGCTTTATGCATGACGGAAGGGTAAATTTCACGGTGTTGACGGAATGAAAAGATGTAACGATGAACGAACGAATGATAAAGATAATAATGATATTATTTATGTGTACGTATGATGTATGATCGCATGAAAGTAAAGAACGGTTTTAACGAATGTAAAGTATGTTTTTATGTAAAACTAGAACTCACTCAGCAACGCTGGCTTTTTATGCATTTTCCAGTTGGCAGGTGAGCATTGCTGAGGATGGCGCGGGGCAGCTACTTGGCATTTGGATGACATTCTTTGTTAATGTTTTTGCATTGTAATGCGAACAAATGAAATTGTGTAACGAATGATTGTATTAACTTGCAAAAGCATTTGTAATGAAATGAAAAAGTTATTTCAATGTTCCGCTGCGATATTTTATGAAAGTTAAGTGTAATTATATGTTTTTACGAGCGATGATTGGCCGGCTGTAAGCGTCCCGGGAACGAGGCCTTACATCAATCTTAGAGGACCATTAGTGAATTTGTTAGGTGTATTAATAGTTCGTTAATATGCTTTAGAGTTAGTTAATATACTTTGACTTTATCAAGTCAAACTTAGAGTTTCTTTTGTTCATCTTTGTAATAGAATTCATAATCAAAGGATTGATTTCATGTGTTGATTTTCTTTTGCAATTGAGTTGATTGTTCATTATCTTTGGTGTGAATTATTAGTATAATCTTTCACAGTATGAAATGCTTGGGAAAGTAATCAACAGAAGTGGCGGCAGACCTTGTAAAAGATGTGAGCTTGGGGCAAGCAATCTCATAATGGCCTTATGTTCGACATACTTGGCAATATGATGGCCTTCGGTTTCGGTTATTGCAACTCCCAGATGCATGATTAGGGGAGCTATTGTGACCACAGTTGTGAGAAGTGATACTAGTAAGTTTGTTTTGGTCACAGGAGATCAGGGAAGGATGGTGATGGACAAGTGGAGCGAACAGACATGGAGAAAGTCTTAAAGGTTGGACTCAACCCACATAAAAACTAGTGGAGTTGATCTGCAGGATCAACAGGATGACTGATCACACTTAGTTGGTCATCAAAAATAACTTTGAATGAGCTACCAAACTTCGTAACCCAACGATCCCCTTTATGGTTCAACTGAAGTTTGTCGTGCAAGTTTTGAACTCATTCAATTGAGTAATTGTTGTATGCATCGTCAAGGGTTGTCTAGATTTCACGAGTAGTAGAGAGGCCAACAACAACCGACACCACCTCTTCAGTAAGGGAGGCATTAAGTATAATGACGATGCGTTGATTGGCAGCAAACCAAGAGGTGAACGCATGGTTGTCCATGATTCTATCGTTTAGAAGTATAGTTTGGGGAGGTGCGGTTTGGGAACCATCAACATGGTGAAGAAGATTTGGGTAGGATAGAAGATGCATCATTGATGCTTTCAATATAGATAGTTGAAAGAGGATAACTTAATGGAAAGTATATGAGCAAGGCTGTTCATGGGCAGAGGATCATTAGAAGATGAAGCCATATGAATAGGAAGAAGAATAACAACAGGAAGGATGGAATGGAAATGGAGGGGTTGATAGAGAAGAAGAATAGAAAGGGTTAACAAAAGAAAAGGATTTGGGGGATACCAACCATTTAGGCCGATATAGATGAACTCTTTATACTCCTTAATAAAAGAATAGTGTATATGAAATCTGCAAACCCCTTATACGCCTCGTATATACAACCCCTTATACGCCTCGCATTTAATAGAAACATTAACTTTACATGATTATGCACCAAAAACCATTAAAGCAAGTGAAACATAAGTATACTCATCCTTGATTTGATAGAAACTAAGATATTAAATCCTAGAGGAGTGATGGTTGTAACCTTGAAACCCAAAATCCGAAGCAAGCATGTTCCTACATGTTTTCAAATTTAACATACATTGAACAATCAACTATTGCGTACTATTGGACTTGTTGTATCTTTTCTAGATTTTGGAAACATTTTCCCATACAATGTAATGAATAAACTTTGATGGCACACTTGTATGTGTATATACAAGATATGTTTTTGAAGCTTGTTTGTGTTGACATTCATAACATATTGTTTGGCCCTTGATGTGTAGATTCACTAAAAGAATATTAGCCAATGCAATTGTAATAGGATTAATGAGAATTCCTACTAGGAATGAAACCAATTAACCGACCCATGCATTTTTCATAACTTTGCCTACTTTAAACTATCGGTTTGGTAATCGGCCGACTTAATTTATTCATATAAGGTGAACCAGTTGAGGGATTAGCAGGAGACAGACTTTTTCTAGGTTGTTAACACATTGTACTGATTTTCCAAACATGTGTCTAACCCGATTACCGATAAAACCAATTCACATAAACCTGGAAGCTAAATGCCGATTAACCGAACCTACTTCTAGCTGCAAAAAAACCCGAAGAACTTGGTACTCAACCCGAGTGATACCCCTGGTTCAAATCTATTTGACAAAGATATTAAGTGTGAGTCTAGGTTTCACAAACTTTTAATTGTTAAACGGATCATTATTTTACCTAAATGCATTTTACATTTAAATGATTATAAACATAATTTATCTAAAACATTAAAAAGGTAACAATAATAATTAATTAAAAACACACAAACAGTGAATTATATATCCTTAATAAATATACATACACTCATTTTTCTAAAAGTGAAGCATGTTTGGTTATTGTTTTATGTTTTAAAATATTAAGGCATAATCTTTTTTTCCTAAAAAAAATTTCACTTCAATTGTGACTACATGTCCCCACGATATAATAATACAATAATCATAATAAAAAGGTAGAAATGACAAATATTCTCTCTCATCATATTATTTCCCAACTAAAAATCCCATATATTTGCTTTATTTTTGAGAATCCAAAACAACCAATCAAAACCCACCATAATTCATCTTCATCAGATAAAACTATGATTTCATCTCTCTCAAAAACACACACTCTCTAAACAAACCTCAACCTCATGCATCACCTCCATCTCATACGTGTCCTTCTCCCTCACCATTAACTCTGATATTTCCACTTCAATATATGCATTCTCCATCTTCCGCCATTGTTAAAGAGCTTCAAAAGCTCAAGATACAGAGCTAAAGTCACTCAATAAGCCCTCTTGATCCACCCTTTTATCTGTGTTTCAAGAAAACAGAGTAGATTACAGTGTAGAAATGGCATCTTTGGTGTCAACACCCTTTAGATTACCCACAACGAAAGTTGATCAATTGTCTTCAATCTCTCAAAGACACTACTTCCTCCACTCGTTTCTCCCCAAGAAATCACCAAATTCACCCAATTCAAGAACACCCAATTTGGGTGTGAAATGTGCTGTTGTTGGCAATGGCCTTTTCACCCAAACGACCCAAGAAGTTCGTCGAATCGTACCCGAAAACAAACAGGGTCTTCCGACTGTAAAGATTGTGTATGTGGTGTTAGAAGCTCAGTATCAGTCATCACTGTCAGCTGCTGTTAGGACTCTGAACCAGAGCAATAAGTTTGCTTCTTATGAAGTTGTGGGGTATTTGGTTGAAGAGCTTAGAGATGAGAACAACTACAAGAGCTTCTGTTTGGACCTTGAAGACGCAAACATCTTCATTGGGTCGTTGATATTTGTGGAGGAATTGGCTCTGAAAGTGAAGGCTGCAGTGGAGAAACAAAGGGACAGAATGGATGCAGTGTTGGTGTTCCCTTCAATGCCTGAGGTTATGAGGCTGAACAAGTTGGGATCTTTTAGCATGTCGCAGCTCGGGCAATCAAAAAGCCCGTTTTTTCAGCTTTTCAAGAACAAGAAGAAGTCGTCTGCTGGTTTTTCTGATCAGATGTTGAAGTTGGTCAGGACATTGCCCAAGGTTCTCAAGTATTTGCCCAGCGATAAGGCGCAAGATGCCCGGCTTTACATCCTGAGTCTGCAGTTTTGGCTCGGTGGGTCGCCTGATAATCTGGTTAACTTTGTGAAGATGATCTCGGGGTCCTATGTTCCGGCTTTGAAAGGGGTGGATATCGCTTATTCGGATCCGGTTGTGTACTTGGATACTGGAATTTGGCATCCGTTGGCTCCGTGTATGTATGATGATGTGAAGGAGTATTTGAATTGGTATGATACAAGAAGAGATACCAATGAGAAGCTCAAGAATGCGAATGCGCCTGTTGTTGGATTGGTTTTGCAGAGGAGTCATATTGTGACTGGAGATGACAGTCATTATGTGGCTGTGATTATGGAGCTGGAAGCAAAGGGAGCGAAAGTGATTCCTATTTTCGCAGGTGGGCTTGACTTTTCAGGTCCGATTGAGAAGTACTTGGTTGACCCGATTACAAAGAAGCCGTATGTGAACTCTGTAGTGTCGTTGACTGGGTTTGCACTGGTGGGAGGGCCAGCAAAGCAAGATCATCCGAGAGCAGTTGAGGCGCTGATGAAGCTTGATGTACCGTATATTGTGGCACTGCCATTGGTGTTTCAGACAACTGAAGAGTGGCTCAACAGCACTTTGGGGCTTCACCCCATTCAGGTTGCTTTGCAGGTTGCGCTTCCTGAACTTGATGGAGGAATGGAGCCTATCGTTTTTGCAGGACGCGATCCAAGAACAGGTAAACATCTAACTGTTTTACCCTTGATTTAAACACTTAAATCTTCAGAATTATGCTATAGTTAAAGATTAAGCAGGTTACCATATAATTTATATATTTATGTATAAAGCATATCAGAAGTACATGTTGTGGGACAAGTAGCTTATGACATGTAATTTTGCAGGAAAATCACATGCTCTACACAAAAGAGTAGAGCAGCTGTGTACTAGAGCAATCAAATGGGCAGAATTGAAGAGGAAAACAAAGGTAATTTAGTTAGTACATATGATATTTACTTTCACATCTTAAAGGTCTGATTTTGATGTAAGAATTGTGATTAAAACTTGCAGACCGAGAAGAGGGTAGCGATTACTGTTTTCAGCTTCCCACCGGACAAAGGCAACGTTGGAACCGCTGCTTACCTTAACGTGTTTGCTTCCATTTTCTCTGTTTTACAAGACCTCAAGAGAGATGGTTACAACGTGGACGGACTTCCGGAAACTTCTGCAGAGTTGATTGAAGAAATTCTACATGACAAAGAAGCTCAATTCAGCAGTCCAAATCTGAACATTGCTTACAAGATGGGAGTGAGAGAGTACCAGCAGTTAACTCCTTATGCCACAGCATTGGAAGAGAACTGGGGAAAGCCGCCAGGGAACTTGAACTCGGATGGTGAGAACCTTTTGGTTTATGGAAAACAGTATGGAAATGTGTTCATTGGTGTCCAGCCCACTTTCGGGTACGAGGGTGATCCCATGAGGCTGCTTTTCTCTAAATCCGCTAGCCCACATCACGGGTTTGCAGCTTATTACTCCTTTGTTGAGAAAATCTTTAAAGCTGATGCGGTTCTTCACTTCGGGACCCATGGGTCCTTAGAGTTCATGCCTGGGAAACAGGTCGGGATGAGTGACGCTTGTTATCCTGACAGTCTTATTGGAAACATCCCGAATGTTTACTACTATGCAGCTAATAATCCTTCGGAAGCCACAATTGCCAAGAGAAGAAGCTATGCCAATACCATCAGTTACCTGACTCCACCTGCTGAAAATGCTGGTCTTTACAAGGGTTTGAAGCAGCTGAGTGAGTTGATTTCATCTTATCAGTCTCTCAAAGACACGGGCCGCGGTCAACAGATCGTGAGCTCGATCATTAGTACAGCAAGGCAATGCAATCTTGACAAAGATGTAGACCTGCCCGATGAAACTGCAGAGATTCCAAGCAAGGAACG
>BJCM01099376.1:0-11869 GCA_018326385.1 Flaveria bidentis
TCATATTTTCTTTATTAATTTACTTTAAATAAAAATATTTAAATTATTGTAAATATATTTAACTAATGTTAAAAAAATTAAAATTATTATAAATGTTTAAAAAAATTAAAATATTATACTTAAATTTAAAATATTTTAATACTATAAATGTTAATACTATAAATGTAAAAAAAATTAAAATATTATAGTTAAATTATTATTTAATTAACTCATTTTAAATTAACTTAAATTATTATTTTAAATTATTAAAGTGATTATTGAAAAAAAAATTAAAACATATTTAAAGTTATGAATGGGTAAAAAAATTTAAATATTTTAATACTATAAATGTTAAAAAAATTAAAATATTATACTTGAATTATTATTTAATTAACTCATTTTAAATTATTATTTAGTTAACTCTAACTAATTACTTTAATACTAGAAATGTAAAAAAATTAATATATATTTTTATTTAATTAACTCATTTTAATTATAATTTTATATTTATATTATTATATTAATTAAAGATTTTAAATTATTTGAATTAAAAACATTTAAATTTAATTATTATGGTGGTGGGACCCACCACCCCCATTTTTCTCCACCCCTTCCGGAAGGGCACCCCATCAACAGGCGGGTCTCCCCATCGTCGTCCTTCCAGCGGGCGCGATCCACGTCGGCGACGGGCCGAAGAAGGGCGCGCGATGGGGATAGTCTAATTGACATTAAAAGGCCCTTTAAGTTTGAATTAGAATAGGGTCATAATGTTTAGTTATTTGCACATTTGACCTAAAACTTGATGTTTGTTGGTTTATTCCAACATATTTCGGGTTGTTTGTAAGCATATGAATCAGTTTTTAATAGTTCAGATGTCTGAATGGTTCAGCACCTAATGGTTCAGATTATTTGTTCTATGAGCAAATGTTTAAATGGTTCAGATATTTTCCGCTTAATGGTTAAAACTTTCTCGTATCATTTGATCACTCGTTTTGGCATCTGCGTTTTTACTACTATTTTCACTTTCACCACAAATGGAACTAGAAATGTAATTGTTATTGGAAGTGTCACTACCGCTTACAATGTAACTATCAATACAGATTTGAGACTAAAGATAACTAATGTTTAGTTATTTGCACATTTGACCTAAAACTTGATGTTTGTTGGTTTATTCCAACACATTTCGGGTTGTTTGTAAGCATATGAATCGGTTTTTAATAGTTCAGATGTCTGAATGGTTCAGCATCTAATGGTTCAGATTATATGTTCCGTGAACAAATGTTTAAATGGTTCAGATATTTTTCTCTTAATGGTTAAACATAATACTAATGTTGAATAGTTAATAGGTCTAATGTTAAATGGTTAAGACCTCTTATCTGAGTTGGTCAGACATTTATTTTTAAATAGTTAAACGATATACTAGCTTTTAATGGTTCAGACATATTAATGATTCAATAATTAATAGTTCAAACATTGATTTAACACTTAATTATTCAAAAATTATCAAACAATCCTTTCATAAAAAATATTTATTATAATCATAGAACATTCAAAGTTATTTTATAAAATCAAGATATTAAAAAAAATAGTAACCGGCTATTTGGATTCAGACTTAAATTCTAAAGTTGGTATTTGAATATTGTTTTCTAAACGTTAGAATAACTTTTAAACTTGTCTTTTATAGTAAGACTTGTTATATGAATAGGTTACGAGTTAAACTCAGACTTTGTTTCGAATCAAGTGTCTTCTTTCAAGCTTTATATCAAACTCGTTATTTTAAGTATTAATATCTTATTTTAATCTTTAGCTATATCTTAAACTTCTTAACTCGTTATAAAGATTTCAGCAATGAAAAACCTAGACTTGTGAATTACAAATCATATTTTATGTCTATAAAATACTATTTGTGTCAAAAGTTAATTAAAAATAATATTTTTAATAACTTTCTAATGTGCTTATATAATGGTTTATCGATCAAGTTCTTGTTATCTAATAGACTAATACTATCTGTTTGTTTATTCGTGTTTGCTACATTACAAACAAATATAACAAAAGTGGTGAAGGAATCACACCTGATCCTAAGTATACTCTTTAATTTAAATCGTTAATAACATTCATCTATAGTCTATAGATATTAATAAAAGAAAATTTTTTTTGCCAGTTGTTATATATTCTTAAATCATTTTTTTGACACTTATCATTTTTCTAAATATCAATCACTTTATTTTCCCTCTAAAAGGGTATTAAAGTAATTTAAACACTCAAACAATTTATTTCTTTCATAAAAATTAATTTGGTCAATTGATATATTTTTCTCTCTCATATACATTTTTTAAAATCAAACTCTGTTTTCAAAAAAAAAATTATTAAGAAAATTAAAATTCATATATTTTCTAAAAACATTGAACCTTTTGAAACATAATATTTAAATTAGTCATTTTTTTAAAATAATTATAAAAAATATAGAATTTTCTAAAAGAAGCCTTATTAAAACAACCAGAATAATTAGAAACTTAAGTTTTCAATAAATAAGATTTTTATAAATAGTAAATTTTTATAACAAAATCTCAAAATAAATATTTAAAAATGAAACTATTTAGATAAGAGATTTCAAAATAGTATAGTTGTTTTATTTCTTGAACAACTACGTATATATAATTTTATACATATCTTATATTAAAATATCGTACTGTAAGTGGCAAAAGAAACCTTACTTTACTAAAAGTTATATATTATAGTTAGTAATAAATACGAAAATTTACAGTACGATATTTTAATATAAGATATGTATAAAATTATATATGCGTACTTGTTCAAGAGATAAAACAATTATACTATTTTAACCTCTCTTATCTAAATAGTTTCATTTTTAAATATATTTTTTAAGATTTTCTTATAAAAATTCATTGTTTATAAAAATCTTGTTTATTAAAAACTCAAGTTTTTAATTAGTCTTGTTGTTTTAATAAAACTACTTTTTGAAAATTGCATATTTTTTATAACTATTTTAAAAAAGGAGCGATTTAAAATATTTTGTTTCAAAAGGTTTAATGTTTTTTAGAAAATATACGAATTTTAATTCTCAATAAAAATTATTTTTTAAAACATAGTTTGATTTTAAAAAAATATAGATGAGAGAGAAAAATTTATCAATTGACCAAATTAATTTTTATGAAGAGAGAAAAATTGTTTGAGTGTTTAAATTACTTTAATACCATTTTGGAGGGAAACTAAAGTGAGAATATTTAAAAAATGACAAGTGTCAAAATGATAGTTTTAAAAGATGACAAATGGCAAAATAAACCTTCTTTTATTAATATCTATAAATACTTAATAAAACCTCTTTTTCTATGTTATTTTATAATCAAATCATAATATTTTTATTTATATTATACTAATTATCAACCTCTCTGAATATAATGGTATTGTACCTTATGTATAGGGGATTTTTCCCAAAAAATTTGACTTTTCATTTTAATACAAAGGTTTTCTTACTTTACAAAATAAACTTCTAAATTTGATCATTTTTTAACCCAAAACTATTCATATATTGCAATTTAATCATACAAATTTTTATACTTTCAACTTTGATGCTCTCTACATTACATATTTTTCAAATTTTCTTTTTACATTCGTTCTAAGTTTTGGAAGTTAACATGACACAAACATGCACGTATGATTCACCAATTTTACGTTTCGCTTTACATTTCATTCTAGTTTTAATGGTGGTGTGACATTGGTATTATTTTGTACAGTTTTACACCCCCGCAACGCGGGGAGCTTAATTCTAGTTTTCTTTAAAATTTAAATCATCTTTTCTTATTCCAAGAAAATTATTTTGTTTAAAATTTTATTTTTTAATAGTCTATGATTGTTTATATGCAAAGTTTTATATGTTATTTTTTTGTTAGACATATTTAAAAAAATATGTGATGACTTATATAATATAAATATATGTTAAAATATTTAATCAACTTGTATAACATACGAGTTACCATTACAAAATGACATACAAAAATAACATACGTGTTAGAAATTATTTTTCTTTAAATCAATGTCTTCAAAATAATTTGTATATGTTTAATCATCTAACATGTTTGTTAAATTTAATTTAATTTTATAAAAGAATATGCTTGAAACGTTTTATATTCGCCATTATTGAGAACTTGAATCACTTGACTAGGTTTTCATAGTATAGGATAATGTTGATTAGTTGCCCATTTATAGTTAGGTGCATTCTCATACATTAACATTAAAAGATTGTGTCTTTACCGTAAGAGGATATTAAATAACGTATATTAATTAAAAATAATAACGTATATTAATTAAAATAAAAAAATAACGTATATTAATTAAAATAATGTATATTAAAAATGTATGTATGTAATCCTAGAGAACAAGAAAGCTAATTTTCTTATAACAATCATACATTCAACGCTACTACACAAGTAATTAAAATTAATACCAAATGGCATTTAACCATTGATATCAAGACTTGTGATGCATCTTGTTGAACGTTTTAAGTTCCGTCTAAAGTTTAGGTGTAAATTTCATGTAATGTGAGTTTAGATGGAAAAAAAATCATAATATTAAGACACCTAAATCGAGACCCTTTCATATGTCTCGTATAGAGTTGCACGATGCATATAGGGTCAGCGACACTAGAAACAAGAAAAATTTAATAACTAATAGAGAGCTATACGCCATATAAACCTACACAAACCTATACGACCCATATAGATTTATATGACACGCATAGAAACTTTGACACCGAAAACAATGAAAAATACAAAAAATGTCGAATGATTAATTACACACCCCTATATAAAGCTATATGACTTCATACACGTCAAGTATAAAACTATATAACTCGTATGAAAGTTTAAGGATGTTAATTGATATTGAAATAAAGTCTCAAAAACAACATACCAAAAATAAAAAATAACCAAAACACATTTCACAATATTTATATTATACTAATTACCAACATTTTTATGCATAATAGGGTTGTAAGAAATTTTGACTTTTCATTTTTAACTCAAAAGTTTTCATATTTTGTAAAGTAACCATCTAAAATTTGATTATTATTACTTTAAACCCAAAACTCTACATTTTTTGCGATTTAGTATCACAAAATTTTATACTTTCAACTTTGATCCCCTATATTTTTCATATTTTTTTAATTTTTCGTATTACGTTCGGTCTAGGTTTTACAACTTAACACGACAAAAAAATGCATGTGCAGTTCACCAATTTTACGTTTCGATTTACGTTTCTATCTAAATTCCGTGAGTTAACACAACACCATGTGCGTGCGTGTTTTATCGTTTTACGCCTAGTTCTTCCCTTTAACAGGGTTGTCGCAAAACGTAAGTCTTAATTCAACTTAGTTATATTTTTATATGTTTTAACCTTTGATCTTATATTTTCGTATTAACATACTACAATTTCAGCATTAATATCATTACTATGATCTAACATAGGGGTGAGCATGGTCGGTTTGATTCGGTTTTAAGCTAAAACCGAAACCAAAAACCGATATTTCGGTTTCTATGTTTTTAAAACCGTTTGGTTTCGGTTTTTTCGGTTTTTGGGTTTCTATGTTTTTGGGCTTCAAGTTTTTTTTGTTTTTTTTATTTAAATTGGTTCAAAGTAATAAATTTAAGCTAGAACCTTTAAATTTACATTATTTTGTTGATCTTTAAACATAATCTATAGATTCTTATAATTACTTAACATTAAAATTAGTTACAATCAATAAAATACAATAACAAAAAGTTCAATAAAAATAATTTAATCTACCAAAACAAAACATTTAAAAATTATGCTCGAAACCTAAACATCTATCTATTTTAGATAGCATAAATTAAATAAATAATTTATGGGCTAGTCATGTTTATAAGTGTATGAATATACTTCTAAATTTATAAATTCAGTTTTATGGTTGCGGTTCGGTTTTTTCGGTTTCTATTACACGCAAAACCAAAACCGAACCGAAAAAACCGGTTTTTAAAAAATCATAAAACCAAACCGTCGGTTTATTATTGATTTCGGCTTTTTCGGTTCGGTTGTGTCGGTTATTATGGTTGCGGTTCAGTTATTTTGGTTTCTTGCACACCCCTAATCTAACATTAGTGTTATTTTGCACGATTTTACGTTCTCGCAACACAAAAAACTTAGTTATAATTCAAATATAATATTCATCAAAAATAATAGTAAAAAGCTTTAAAAAAACCATGAAAACCCAAAGCACCATCAGAGTAACTTCTCACATCTTCAACGAATACCACCGTCACCGTTGATATCTCACACACAAACACACACAAATCCCCTCAAATTCACATACGTCTCTCACCACTTCCACCCAAATCTCTCTCTCTCTCTCATCATCATCATCATCATCATCATCATCATCTTCATCATCTTCATCATCTTCTTCTTCATCATCGTTTTCTTCATCATCGTTTTCTTCATCATCGTCTTCTATGTCTCTTCCATCTGCGATCGATTCAACCACCCTTGAGTGAGCTCTCATTCCACCACAATCACCAACATCACATACACACATGAGGACGATGGTGAAGACGATAAACAGTAGTAGTCAAACTCCCGCGGGTCTCTCTGTGTTTCTCGTTGTTAATGCTTATCCCAAAAGGTATTCCTCCAAGATCCCCTCTGATTTAGTCCTCTTCTTGGGCCTCGGATTCATTGATTGGTAGGTTTTCTTTTGTTTCGATCT
Organism: Flaveria bidentis; assembly: GCA_018326385.1. Classification (NCBI taxonomy): domain Eukaryota; kingdom Viridiplantae; phylum Streptophyta; class Magnoliopsida; order Asterales; family Asteraceae; genus Flaveria; species Flaveria bidentis. Next base: position 6,719 of record BJCM01099376.1, read on the forward strand.
TCTGCTGCTTTTGATTTGATAATAATAGTGGTAATAATAATCGTTCATGGAGTTGCTCTTTGTTTTGATTCGGGAAGTGGGAATTCATTTGTTTGGTGTTCATCGGTTTGATTAGGTTTTTCGTTCGTTGAAAAAATTGGGGGTTAGGGTTTTTTTAAGCAGATGGTGGTATGGAGATGATCGTGTTTGATTTGATTAGGTTTTTTGGATTTATGATTGATGAATAATTGGTGAATAAGTGAATAATTAGGGTTGTTTTTATTGGAATGAGGCTTGTGATGAAGAATTTGAACGCACGATCTCAGTTGGTAGCTCTTAGGAGTGTGATTTCCTGAGATGGGAGATTCTCTTCTTGCAAGTTTTTTAATGTTAAATCATCATCATCATCATCCTTCAACTCTTTTGTCAATGGATTCAAGCGCGTCGTCTTCTCATGATGATTTGGATCTTGAGATGAGTCACCAGATTAATCCCTCCCGGCCTCCGGATATCAACTTGCCCCTGTCGGTGGACAGAAGCTCTCCGCCACAGTCGTGGAACCAAGATCAGGCTGAGGTTCTGGATGTTGGAGTTGGGTTGGTGTCTCCGTTGTATGAAACCGAAAGCTTCCTCAATGTGCCGAAAGTTGGGAGAAAATGCGCAAAAAGAGTAGATAGCATATGGGGTGCATGGTTTTTCTTTAGTTTTTATTTTAGGCCGGTTCTAAACGAGAAGTCTAAAGCCAAGATAGTGATAGATGGTAATGGGGTGTCTGGGTTTGATAAATCAGATCTCAATATTGATGTTTTCATGGTTCAGCATGATATGGAAAACATGTACATGTGGGTGTTCAAAGAAAGACCTGAAAATGCACTTGGTAAGATGCAGCTAAGGAGTTACATGAACGGGCATTCCCGACAGGGTGAACGCCCTTTTCCTTTTAGTGTCGATAAGGGTTTTGTTCGATCTCATAGGATGCAAAGAAAGCATTACAGGGGGCTCTCAAATCCTCAATGCGTTCACGGTATTGAGGTTGTTCCAGTGCCTAATCTCACAATGCTTGAAGAAGATGACCTCAAAAGATGGACTGAACTCACCGGACGAGGCCCGAACTTTTTAATCCCGCGAACAGCTAGTGATTTCAGTTCATGGAGAAATCTTCCCAACACTGAATTTGAGCTCGAGAGACCACTGACGATAAAGAATAACGGGAATTCTCAATCTAAAAAGTTACTCAATGGAACAGGGTTAAATCTGTCAACTCAGCCTTCCAATCACAACCACACCAATGGGGATGCAAATGTGATGAATCTTTCACCAACTGGGAGCAAGAAGAGGAAGGACCTGTTCCCACATGGGAATGAAGAAGATATCTGCTTAACGGTTAATCGCCCTCCATCAGAAAGATTACCGAATTTGGAAATGAATCCAAGCGATCCATATTGGTTAAACGAATTCAGTGGGGTTGTAAGGAGTGCTTGTGGACCCGTGACAGCTGCAAAAACAATATATGAAGATGAACACGGTTACTTAGTTGTTATAAGCTTGCCATTCGTCGATCTTGAAAAGGTTAAAGTTTCTTGGCGAAACACCCTTACGCATGGAATCATTAAGGTATCTTGTATAAGTGTATCACGCATGCCATTTATCAAAAGGCGGGACCGCACGTTTAAGCTTACAGACCCGTGTATGGAACACTGCCCACCTGGAGAATTTGTCAGAGAAATCGCGCTTTCAACACGAATCCCTGAAGATGCCAACATAGAAGCTTATTATGATGGACCTGGAACAATGCTTGAGATATTGGTCCCGAAGCTCAAAGAAGGGCTTGAAGAGCACGAGGTGCGTGTTTGTCTCCGTCCTCATCTTGTTGGTAATGATCTTATGTTGACGTGAAGAGAAGGTAATCAACGAAAGATCTGTGGTTTCTAGTTTAGTAATCTTAGTATGTATTGCATGAAACGCTATGGATTGGTTGCTAGAATAGTATCATGGTGTAGCCACAACAATTGTCGTATTATATATTTATGAAAAATAAATGTTTGATGAACCTATGTATGAAATTATGTAGCTCCAAAGTAAGTTTCTGCAGTTGATGTTGATTCAGCCATCCTTCTTAAGAACCTAGATACTTTGTATCTTTGTTGGGCCATATCAAGATTTTTTGGTGTCATTCTGACTTTCCTTTTTGTGTGAATTATTGATAGTGTTGTCATGCCTTTTTCTTTCTTGGTGGGATAATATCTCCCATATATCTTTGTCTGTAATAACCCCAACTCCATCCTGGACCGACCCGAACAGCGAACAGATCATGGACCAACCCGAGTAGTCAACAGGTCCGGGACAGACCCGAATAGTCAACAGGTTCATGATCATGTGAACCAGGCAGGTTTTGGACTTTTCAAATTGTAGATGTAACCTTAGAGGTGTTTCTTGAAATACAAGCCTGTAACTTGACACTTAACTGCTATGTTTTTGTGTGGATCAAGTTTAAGTTTTGACAAGTGTCAACACATATGGCCAATTTAAAAGAAGTTTTGTGAGGATGTGGTGTTAGTTATAGTTGGGATGACTGTTTGAATCATGATAGGTTGATTATGGAACTTTTTGGTGATTGTGGAAGGTGACAAAAAAAGCAAGTGCTGGAGATGGTGGTGTTGGTGTCACCATACTACTATAGGTTTGCTTCTTATGCTCATTGCTCTTGGGGAAGAATGGGGAATGTGTGCAGCCATCACCGTCAACACCATCGTTCAATAGCCACAGTTGTAGCGCCACCGGCCGTTGAGGTGTCACCACCAGGCCATTGAATTACTGATTTCGTCATACAAACAAATTAGGGAAAATGTCACAGAATAGTAACCAAGTTTTAAAAAGTGTTCTGATTTAGTCATTCATGCATATTTTTCTTAAATTGTACCTTCAAACGATCAAATCGAGTCATTACCAAATTTTATTATGACAAGAAAGTAATGATGGAAAAGACATGGGAGTTAGAATTTTCAATATATAAATTATATTAAAAAATAAAAAAAACATGTTAATTATGAAAAAAATAAAAAAGTGCCCAAGATTTACGTTAACGTTTTATATCAACATCAAAAGATAGAAAAAAATATTTTCTAACTGAATCCAAATGTATAACATGTTAAAAAAATATGTTATGATTTTTAATTTGTATAAAATATAAAAATGAGTGATCTGATTGGAACACTTTTAAAACTTGAGTTACTTAATTGGAACACTTTTAAAAGTTGATTATTATTTTACAAAGTTATCCCAACAAATTAATGCCCGCGAATGACCAAAAACACAAAGTAAAATACATTAAAACCTGATTGTCATACCCAGTGAAAATCTTACTCGTGATGGTAGTGACTGTATGGAAACTAAAAGTAACTAATTTTTTGATTCTTACAAATGTTAAAATAGAACATGTTTTTTAATTTAGAACATATTTTTTAATCTTACTCGTGATGGTAGTGACTGTATGGAAACTAAAAGTAACTAATTTTTTAATTCTTACAAATGTTAAAATAGAACATATATAATTTTTAAGAAATGTTAGCATTAGCTTTTAAATACACAAATAATAAACTAAATGTATTATTAGCAACAAATGATAAGTTATAAAAATAAGGGTCAGCCATTGACAATTCTCTTCATTAGCCATTGATCATACTCAAAGGCCAATATTATGAAAGCGGACCAACAATTGAATGTCTACATCACATGAATTTATAGATGTATGCAAACCCTATCTACAAACATAATACAAAAGTGTTGTTGCAACATGTTTTCTGGTTGACAATTAACCGCGAGTCGTAATAAAATAAGTCTCTTTAGCTTGATTAGATTCACCGTTTTATGAATCATCAAAACATGATGTGGTCAAGAACCCTATGTAGGACCGGTTCTTAAAGCATGATCCAAATCAGCAATCAAGTCATTAACATCTTCAATCCCCACAGAGATACGAATAAGATCTTCAGTTAGACCTCTCGCCTCACGAACTTCTGCTGGTATAGACGCATGCGACATGAAGCACGGCATGCTTATTAGTGATTTCACACTCCCTGCACAAAAAAATTTGAAAAACATATGATATGATATACAAACAAATGTATTGTCTGTCAAAAGATAGAAAAAATGATTACCAAAACTAACGGTTATGCCAAAGTACTTGGTTGTTTCCACAATATGCTTCGAAAGGGGTAACGACCCTGTTAAGAAACTCAGCACAGATCCTGCTCCTTTTGCCTGCAAGATGAAATTTGTTACTTGTTTCTTAGTTTATAAAAGAAACATTCCAGTTATCTCAAGTTAAGTGAACAACTAATTTCTTTTTGCTTACTTCCCAATAAAAAAAATAATTTAACTGGTACTGGTTAAGAAAAATTATATACCACCAATACATTGGTAAACACTAAACACCATTTATAACATGAAAGTCACTATTGTGCTTTATAGTGACCCACCAACAAATAGCAAACAAAGTACGCTAGAGTTACTGTAGTAAGTGTTCATCGTATTATGAAGAAATTGGTTGGTTTACTTTAGTAACTGTTCATCGTATTATTAAAGTATCTGTAGCTACATATCACCAATCAACTTTTTGTGCCCCACAATTACCCTCATTATAATGTCCTCACCAATCCACTTAACCACTGTAACATTACTCGTGTTCATGTAGATAATAAGTTAAGTCCTAAATGTGGAATATCAATTTTGTTTGGGTTCATTCCCCCTTTATTTGGTGCTTACATATTACAACATTTTTCTTATGTTAAAAGAGTAGGTGCGGATGTAAGCAATAAAAGTGGTTTATGATATTAATTCCGGATCGATCAATTACAATGAGATGACCCCTATATATAGATTACAAGTCATAACCATACTAGCACTATTTTAGGGATGAAATATAAAGGAACCTAATCTATACAAAAGAAGATAATCATACTAATAATTATACTAATAATAATATGTGCTAATATAAAAGTGGTTTATGATATTAATTCCGGATCGATCAATTACAATGAGATGACCCCTATATATAGATTACAAGTCATAACCATACTAGCACTATTTTAGGGATGAAATATAAAGGAACCTAATCTATACAAAAGAAGATAATCATACTAATAATTATACTAATAATAATATGTGCTAATA
>BJCM01099379.1:0-24587 GCA_018326385.1 Flaveria bidentis
ATAATAACAATAATAATAATAATAATAATAATAATAATAATAATAATAATAATAATAATAATAATAATAATAATCGATATGATCTATTTGCTTTATTGCTTTCTTCTACTCTGTTTCATGTGAAATTATCGAGTTTCTTTTTGGATTTACAAGTTTAAGATGGACCACCAAAGGTAGACAGATGGTAGATCGTGTTTATTGGTTGTATCCACATCGAATCTTGAATAAATGGGTTTTAGAAAATGATGGTACGGTGGAAAGTAGATTATTGGAGGTTATAAAAAAGAAGTCTTGAATTTAAAGGAATCTTGAAGGAGGATAAATGATTTCTAAACTCAATTAGTGATTTTATGCTGAGGAAGAGGTCTTAGTAAAGCTGCTTTATATTACTCGTAGAGCCGTAAATAAACCGAATTGAATAAAGTTTTGGTTTTGGTTGTTTCGTTTAGTATTCTACTTGTTTACGAACGGTTTCAAAACACATGAGTACACAAAAATACACTGAACGCAAACGAATCAATTGGACGTATACCTTTTAAAGAATAAAAATCAACATTCTTAATTTAAAAGATTAGGTATAATCAAATTACATGAATATAAAGTTAAACATTTAACATAATCTATTGTATCTAATAAAAAAAGTTTCTTTTACCATGTGTCACTTTTTAACCCTTATTTTAACACATGTTATTTTTTAGAAATCGTCATATAAATTTCCCTCCAAAAATATATTATAGTAATATAAATATTAAAATTAAATTCTTTCTCTTATTAAAAATCAATTTTTAATTGTTACATTTCTCTCTCTTATCTATATTTTTTAAATGTAGCTATCTTTTTAAAAATAAAATTTATAAACAAAACTAAAAATCAAATTCTTTATTAACATAGAAATAATAAAATAATAAACATTTTTATAATATGAAATTTTCTAGAACACTAAACCTTTTTAAAACAACTAGAATAATTAGAAACCAAGTTTTTAATAAATAAGATTTTTATAAAAGTTAAATTTTATAATAAAATCTTAAGATGAATATTTAAAAAATTAAACCTATTTAGATATGAGAGTTAAAAAATAGTTTAATTATTCTATTTCATAAACTACTACCATATATAATTTTAATCATACCTTATATTAAAATATCGTACTGTAATTTTTCATGTTTATTATTAACTATAATATGTTTAATAAATAGACTTATAACATATCTATCTATCTATTTATCTGTTGTCTGTCTATCTATCTATCAATTAAAAAAACTAAGATGATATATGACATAATTGTAAGCATCTTCATATTAAATTTCTCATTTTCTCTATAATTAATAATAATATTAATTACTAATAATATTACTTGTACCATTTTCAAGTTAAAAAATATATAACTTAATAAATTAAAAACCTATTTTTTATATTAAAGACACTTTTTAGAAATAAACATTTTTATAAAATTCAAAATACAACAAACTTTTTTTTATAAAAACCCATTTTTCTTAAAAAATATTTAAAAAACCATAATTTATTAAGAAAATAAAAGTATTAATGAGACAGTCAATAACATCATTGAAAATCAATTATTGTTTTACGAAAGCTTTTGTTGATCAATACATGTCCTAACTAAGGATGTCAAGATATAATCCTTAGACTTTCATGCTAGATGCTCTAAAAATATCAACACTATCATCATTATGAATGAAACATCTTCAAAATCCAACATGTGAAAATAAATAATTAATCCATGTTCAGATAAACTTTATTGAAAATTACATACAAACTTTTATTATCTAATGAAGCTTTGTTTTGTTTAAGTGTACCTAAACAATAAAACGTGACATCATCTGGTTAATTAATATACCCTTTTATCAAACTTAGAACACCTTCGGCACAAATCATAAACGGGTGATGAGGTTTTTAAATTTCAAACTTCTTCATTGGAAGAGTGCGTTTGTGGGGTGTTTGTCTTTGCCTCGTCCGATTTTGATCGCAGACAAACGCAAGGTGGGTGTCCGAAAAAAGATATTTATTTTATACATATATTTTTAAAAGAGTTGGTGTTTGAAAAAAGACTTGTGTTGAAGTAAAAAAATGAATGTTTTAAAAGGATAAATGAAAATCTAAGGTGAGGCTTGAAGCATTCGTTAGTTCCTTCGATCATTGAAGATGTTATCATGCCCAAAACACTTGATAAAAAGTGAACAGAATATATAATGTATTTAGTATTAGTAGTTTTGGGCTTAGGAAGAAGAACATGAAATAGTTGTGTGGTTTAGATCTGAACCCACTTATATTAGTCCAATGGGTACGATGGGCCTAAATACTAGGCCCGTATCTAAATACACTACAAAACTACAAAAGCAGTTCGGTATAAAATTATATCTCGAAAATAAGACTCTTTAAATAACTCGACGCTCAAAACTCACTCGAACTCGTTCAAAAAAGCTCTGATTTTTGCTCCTTTGATTTCTGGCTCGGTTATAACGAACCGAGCGGCTCGGTTATTTCCGAACCAAGCACGAGCAAAAGTACCACTCGCTCGGTTTCACTTGAATTATTTTTCAATATAGTTTTATATATTATATATTTTTTAATTTATTTAATTATTTATCAATTACCACTATTTTAATTATATATTAAAAAAATAACCTAATATAAAAGCCTTAATTCTCTATTTCTCTAACCACATTATCACTTCAACAAGTTCACAATACCATCACCACTTCACGGGCATATCCCGTATTCCCCCACCTCCCTGCCAACCGCCGACCAGCTGCAACAGTCCGATCGCGCATCCCCGCCTCCAAAGTCCGACCTTGTTCGATTGTTTTTAATCGTGATATATTGAGGTTAGATTTTTCTTTGATGCTTTGGTTCTTAAAGAACATTTGCAAAAGCATTAGGGAAGATAGTAGGGTGGTTATCACCATTGGCGCATAATATGATTTAATAACATAAAGAATAGAAGCTTTGAATATCAAAAGCATTTGGGAAGATACTAGCTTGCTTTTAGTTTATCTAGTTTAGATTGAGTTTTGTTTATCTAGTTTAGGTTGATTTTTTTTTGTTACTTTGTTAAATTTGGGTTGAAACTTAAAAGTTGAAACTCTTGAATAAATTATTAGTTTTGTTTTAATTTGTAACACGAAACCTAGCAAAACCAAGTGCTCGGCTATAACCGAACTATGTTCGATCAGAGTTGTGTTCGGTTTGGTTCGCAAACAGATATACTTAAATATATAAAAGACACATACATAATGTTTTTTTCCTAAGAAAATAAAGTATTTGAAAACGAATTTGCGACATAACCGTTGTATGGACAAATACGAGAACATGTAACCACATGTAATCTTATATAAATACTTGAACTATCATTATATGTTAAAGGTTGAGGTTATCCCCAAAGTGTGAAATTTTTTTAAATAAGCCCCTAGTTAATTATCAGAACCGAACGCTGCCCACGAGATGTTCGTTTCCTTAAGTTACGAGAATGGAACAAGGTAGGCGTGTTATGTGGTCATTTCGACACCATAGCTGCCTTACGGTGGATCAACTCGAGGTCTATTGTGACTTCTACAAAAGACAATATCGGAAATAACGTCTAGTCTTGATATGCTCTTGTAGTCTAAGCTTATCTTGTTTTCATATATGTAACATGAGTTGCTTTTGAATCATCGTGTACAAGAACAACTTGCAGCCCTTTAACGTATATTTTGTAGATTATGGTTATTAATCACTTGTTAGGCTAGAAGTGTGTAAAGTCACAATCTTCTACTATTGCACTACTTCAAACTTAAAGTTATATTTGGGTTTTTTTATATAAATGATACAAAATAAAAAAAAGTATTTTGTCTAAATGATTTTTAAAGGTATGGGTGTCAAACTCTAAGTGTCGTTGATCTTCAAGATTGGTGTAAAGCTCACTCGATTCTTGATCAAAATGGTCGCAAACAAGGTAGCTTGTTACATACCGCATACTAGAGGTGCACATCCAACATGGTTACCTGAACCCGAACAAGGTTCAAGTCGGTAGCTACCCAACCCGTTCAACCCGTAAGGTTCAAACATGTTTGTGCCCTCTACACCCCAACGGCCAAACCAGTTTTTCCCTGCCCGACCCAGTATAAACCTATATTTTTTTACCATTTTGCCCTCTTGAAACCGGTTTGGACCCGACCGCGAACCCGGTCAAACCCCGTTTGGATTTTTTGACCAAACCCCGAACCAAGTTGAACCCGACCCGGTTTCAAATTTCAACCCGGTTTGCACCTCAACCACATACTATCATCATGATATCACATTATCAGTTTGTAAGCTTTCACAAAATAACCTCAACTTCCAACCTCATTGTGGTACAAGTTTTGCCACTTGATCAAGTATTCCTCATATCTTAACCATCCACTCATCATCTCCATTAAGAGTGTTAAAAAATATTTGAATCAGAAACCGAATTCGAAATATCCGAAAATCTGAAATTCGGATATCCAAAATTTCGGATTCGGATAGTGATTTTGAGAATTTTCGGATATTTCGGATATCCGGAATATCCTAAATATTTTTATAAAAAAATTAAAAATATTAATTAAATATTTCGGATATTTTTAGATATTTCGGATGTTTTAATAAAAACTTCGGATGTATGAAATAAATTTTAATAAAATTTATGATTTTTACAAAATTTATTAAATAAGACAACTTTTTTTGAAATTCGGATATCCGAAATTTCGGATTAGGATAGTGAAATTCACTATCCGAATTTTAGGATATCCGAAAATAAACACCCCTAATCTCGATATAGACCGTTACTAGTGACGGAGTTTGAGCATTCCTACAAGTGCAGAGGGGGCGAAATTAATTTTTTTTACGTGAGACAAACTCGATATAAATAAATAAGTTTGTACTAACAAACCAAAAATTTACACAATCAAATCAAACATTAAAATCATTGACGAAATATCTGAATCAATCCATGGTCAAATTTCCTTATTGACTATCACTAATTATTTGGTCCTTAACCTGATCCTCAACGTGTATTCTCTTTTGTCCGACAAAATTTTGACTTATTTGTCTCTTTTGGTATGCAAGTAGATCACACGGTGAACTACTCGATAACGCCTTATTAAAAGCTTGAATCGAGTCAAGCGTAAGCAAGCATGATTTGTCCTCAAGCATAGATTAGAGCAAGCTTGAGTCAAAGCTTCATACATCAAATTTGATTAGTTTCACAAGTCTAGACAGACCTATTAGTTATATAAATATAATATAATAAATTATAATTTATAAAATTTAAATCATATATATTATGTGATACGTAGATAAAATGTATGTTATACACAAAAAGTAATTAAGTAATAAATGAGTCAAGTCGCAAGACATGCTTAAACCTACAAAAGTACTAACGAGTCAAACTATTTAAAAATAAAAAGAAAAGGAATATACAAAACTCCAAATACGACAAACTAATTGTTTACATGCCTAACATAGCCCGAACAATTAGCTTCCTCGTCCACTCTTTTATAAGCTCGATTTAAAATTTTAAAAGGAAAGTGAATATGACGCTAACATCTAACAAAATTAGATGCGTAACCAATTAAAACTATACCATTTAAGTAAACTATAACCAAAAGGTAATATAAAAACCTTCTTAACCTCATTTTTCTCCATCTATTTCTTAAGTATCTAAATGGCATGACTTTTTGCTGCACAAATTAATCTTCAAGCAAAAAAAATAAGAAAAGAAAATGGGAAATCATCGTGTGCAAATCTTCTATCAAACAAAATGCTCACAGTAAATTAGGTATTTTCTTCGTGATTTTAGATGAACTAACTAAATAAGCAATAAGCAATTTCTTTTTAATAATACAATTGGTGCTCAATCACTTATTTTTTGGAAATTTTAAAAGTGCAGACGTGTGGTACCAAATTACAACCCGGACCATATCCAACCCGCATAACCAGAAATAACATCCGGACCAAAAAGCACAGAATAGCACTCGACCCGACACATGTCTTATATCCAAGTGATTGCAATTATCACCAATCCTAGTCATTGATTGAACACACCATCGATTGCATAAGGGGAAGGAGCCGATAGTGTAACAAACTCTTTTGGGAAACATGACATCGACTCATGTTGTCATGCATCGTGGAATACTATAACTACGAGTTGATAGAGATTGATCTGCTCATGCACAAGTACACCCTAATCTCTCTCTATTTTCTCTCCCAACCCATTACTACTAAATGAGTTATAGTCAATACCTTATAAAATGTTTTTTAACAATAAATTACACATTATTTGTAATCATATTTACACCAGTGTTTCGTATAAGACTAAAATCCACAAGTATTTAATTGAATTGATATTTAACAAACATTTGGTTACCATTACATCAAAAGTAATCAATGTTCTTTACTAGTATTCAAGTAGTAACTATTTCGGTTCTTATAGCATGAATTTCAGATTTGAATCCATTTTCATTACTTTCTGTGTTTAACCCCGTGAACTCTTAAAAGTTAAAACCGTATTTTTAACACAATTTGTGTTCTACCTGATCTATCTAGTTAGTATGGTATTAGTGGTATTCTTTGACTTTGTGATAACGAGTTCTCACAATTTTAAAAACAATAGTTTTTTAGATGGTTATATTATTCTCATTGAATTTTAGCAAAAAGGTAAATTAATAGTAAGTAATTGAACTTTTGGTTTTTGCAAGTCACTTAATGAACATATTTGCGTGATTTTATCATGTTATTTTACCGTTCCATTTTTTGTTTCTTTTGTAGCCCAGTTGCGTAAAGCACCCATGAAAATGTATATTTAAGAAGTCAAACAAGAACATTCAACTTTTTTAAAACTTTTAATTAAAAGGTTTTATGTTAATACGAGTGGGTTTGGACGTTTGGTACTTTGGTATCATTAGTAAAAACCAACGAACGAATGAAGATCCTAATTGTAATAGCATTCATAACTTGTTCTTTAAAATTATATGAGTATATTCTTGATATTATGTGGTATGATTATAAATGGTTGTGAGTAAATATATGAGAAATTTGTTATCCAATTTGTATTTTTAGAAAACACTGTTCAAAACTCTACAATGTTTAAGTGATTATGAGTGGATTAGAGAGAAAAAGTAATGATAAAGTTGAAAATGAGAGAGAACAATAGTAATTTTTAGTATAATTATATAGATCAGATGGAGGATGAGTTGTGAATACTCTAAGATGATAAAGTGGGGTGAATCGTACTCCAAGAGGCATGGCGTTGGGCCATGCAGCAAAGGGGAGCGGCAACATGATAATATGATTGGTATCCCAAACCAAAAGTAAAAAATGAAAAGATGACACTTGGCAATCATGGTCGTGCAGTGGTGTGGCAATCATGGTCGTCGGGTGGGAGCGAAGGTAAACTATATTTAAGGGCCGAACTCTATTATTATTAAAATATTTATACTATCAGACAAAAAAATGTACACTATCAGACCGAAAAATAACACTACCGGTGAAAAAAGAGGGGGGAAGCCTCCTCCCGCCCTCAATAAACTTCGCTTATGGTCATACGAAGGCTAGGAGCCTCCTTCGGCCCTCAATAAACTTTGCTAGGGTTTGAACGTGGTGGCAACGACTAGGGTTTGCATTTTTATGGTGTTGTACAAGATAATTCGGTAACCCGAACTCTAAGTCTCTGTTACCATGTAAGATGGTAAAACTGTATTGATTAATACCGACTAATTGATTACAATATAAACTCTAAAACCTAACTGGATCTGTAAACTCATACTAATAACTCTAATATTCCTACATTAATAAAAGAATAAATGAAGTGCAAATGTCACACCTCATTTATTCATATCAAACTTTCTTTGTTTCTCTTTTTTATTAAATAATCACATTACTTAATAACAATAATATTTATTTATTTTTATATTATAATTAGTTTTTTAATACATTAAGAAGAAATTTTTTTATTAGTGTTATTTATATAGAAATAGTTTTTTATAAATATAAATTTTTCTAAAAAATCAAACTATTTTTACAAAATATTCTAAAAATGGTTTTTAAGTAGGTTTTTTAATAAAAATAATTAAAATAGGAAGTTATAGTAAGAAGAATTTGTAAATGAAATTTTTATACAACGTTATTTTGAAACAAAATATTTATTTTATTTTTGAAATAAATAAAAATTTTAAAAAGTTCATATTATCGTTTTATTACTTATAATTATTATTTATGCGTAACTCCAATCATATTATGATTTAGTATGTCCTTTTATAATTAATAATTTATATTTTATTTAATATTTTATTTATTTAATTCGTGTAATACACGAGTTTACTAAAGATAGTAATAATAACCTAGGTTAATCACATTCACGACAATTATGATCATTAGTTATGATTAATTGATTATCCCTATTTATTATTTTAATATAACATCCTCAATAAGGTATGTCGTTTTGTCTATACTTACATTTGTTTTTTTAGCAATAATAGATATTTGTTTATTCTCAACGGCTGGTAATTGCAAAAAAGTATACATAAACAAACTTTTATTGGCTCTATTTGCATTTTAGTGGGCTGGACAGGTATTTGAAGCTATCACAAAATGTATATTAAAACATTTGATTATAGCTTTTAATTCAGGTAAAGTAATCGACAATTAACTATGAAGGTAAATGTAATAGAAAATCTAATTATATCAAATTTCAAAATAACTAATATTGTAAACTTAATAAAAGTAAAATATAAATAGATTGTTAAGAACCTTAATGTTGATGTTTGAGTCATATACTTGTTTCCTTACTTTCTTTTTTCTCATATTGCCACCGATCCATGTATGAGTTGGTCATTTAAGTACCAGTACTTCATCAACTACATACACGGGTTGATAAAAAAATGCTTAACACACATTTATAGCTAAAATACATAATTTAATAGAGATGTTTTATGCTTTTATTATTACATGAATTAAAACCACAAGACGTAACAGACTACAAGGTTGAGTTACCATGGGAACTCAATCGTTCAGGCAAACGCGATACTCTAAGAGAGAATGTATATACAAAAGCTAACATGAACATGAATTGGATAGAGATCATAACTTTATCACCAAGGGAAGATAGAGGTTAATTTTAGATCTTTTGTTAAAAATAAAAATAAAAAGTGAAAACAGGATGTCTAGCCTTGTATATGTGGTTGTGGCTCATAGCAAGAAACTTAAACACTTTTAACTAAAAAGCTAGTAACATGGATTATAATTAAAAATACCGTTCAAATAATACAATGCACTTAATCTTCAAATAAAAATTCAATAACTTAAATGTAATTATATAATTACATTCTTAGTATAAAAGGTTATGTATGGGAAGAGTGAAGAGTAAATTCCAAGATCTATCACACCCTGTCACCGTTCAAGTCACACGTTTTTATCATCTGCTTATGTTTAGACATATTATTTATTTTTTATCAGATTTCTCTTCTCTCTATCTCTCCCGCATCAAAACAAATCTTAAGGGGAAGTCTATGCTCGATGATGAAGTAGACATTGTTGTACATGAAAGTAGAGATTGATGGTAGAAGGAATAAAAAGCGAAAAAGACATCTATGATTACCAGTAGTGGTGTACAAACCGGAACCGGTTTGGTCAACTGTGGTCAAAACCGGTTTGGGCTCAAACCGGTTCTGGTTCTAAAACGGTTTGGACTTAGAAAAACCCAAACTTATAAAACCGGTTTGGGTTAGGATTTTTTTTAAGTGTTATTAATTAAATAAATAATTAATTGTAAAAATTAAATAAACTTATAAGATGCATTTACGTATCTTTATTTGTAAAAATTAAAACATATAAAATTAGGAACATTACTAATTGTTTTTAAAAACAAAATACTCAATTTCAAATTAAGTACATAATTTAAAATCAAAGTGAAATATATAATATATAAAATATAAAAACAATTAGACATAAAATTTTAAATAATTGTTTGAAAACCGGTTTGAGAACTTGTTTGTAAGTGGTTTGGGATTGGACCGGGTTAGAAACCGGTTTGAAAAAGCAAACCTACAAACCGAACTTAAACTATCGGGTTGGCCCGGTTTGGGCCCCAAACCGGTTTCGGTAACCGGCTTTTATGCCCACCTCTCATTACAAGTATGGCTAAAAAGTATAGTTAGGCTTTGTTTTTTCATCATTGGAGAGGGCTTGACGAGGGTTTGATACATGCCATGAAGGCAACATGTACGCGGGGTGTGTAAGTAAAAAATATGTGGTTTGCCTTGAACACTAAGTGACTGAGTGAAAAGAAAAATAAAAGCGTGAATTATTGTTATTAGTTGAAATTAAAAAGAAAAAAGAAACAAAAAAGTCGCCATCTCTCACACCATGACCATAGTCACTTTCTTTTTTTTGTGTTAAACACTGGTCACGCTTGGTGTGTTATCATTGATAGGGCGCGACGAGAAGTGGTCAAACCCCGATCAAGTCCCATAACTCGGTAACACATATCCTTATACAATTCTATTATTATAAGAAAGATTCTTGTTCATCAAACACAAATACTGAAATACCTAATTCTAATTCTAATTCTATAATAAAGCAAACAGAAACATAAAGTAATCATGCATCTATAGTTTTATTCCATTGCCATTTGATAGATAAATTGTTTGGATTCTATTCTCCATTTACTAAACCCTTAATCATTGAATAACACCTAACCCCACCCCCCTACAAAACCACTATCCCTTCATCCTCTGTTCATCCCCCTTCATCTCCATCAACATTCAACACTCCACATTCTTCACTTTATTCACTAATTTTACATTTCATCTTCACTTCAACAACAATTTTGTAACAAACAATTTGTTCGATTAACGATCTGAATCAATCTGAAAATGTGTTTTAGATTCTTCTTCGTTTTTCCGATCATATCGAAGCTTCAAATTGCAGAGTTCGAAAAGGAGCGATAATCGATAACAATCAGTCGAATAGTCAATCATCGTCTCCTTTCAGATAAAACTCTGAAATCGAACGAATTGCTGTTGACGTTCATCTGATTCTGGTAAATTTTGAGTTTCTGTTTATCTGATACTGATTTTGAAACGAATCAACGAGTAAACACGTTGTTGTTGTTGTTGTTGTTGTTGTTCTACAGAGATGTCTACCACCGTGGTTAGCGATTCGATGATGATGCCGGCGACGGAATCACCACCGGCGACGACGAAACAAGCAACCGATGCGACGGAAGTGGAATCGGCGACGTGCGATTGCTGCGGCTTGACGGAGGAGTGTACGCCGGAGTACATCGAGAGGATTCGCGAACGATATCACGGCAAATGGATCTGCGGATTGTGCGGTGAGGCGGTGAAAGACGAGATCGTGAGGAACAAACGGTTGATAAGCACCGAAGAAGCTATGGCGCGCCACGTGTCGTTCTGTAGAACGTCGATCTCATCGGCTCCGCCGCGTGATCCGACTGCTCGTCTCATCGCCGCCGTGAGGCAAATTCTCCGGCGGAGCTTGGAGTCGCCGGCCGCCGTGAGGTCGCTGCCGTGTACTCCGACGACGAAGGCATCCGATAGTGCAGTGATTACTCGATCGGAGAGTTGTATACCTAAACTCACACTGCAGGTTAATTCACTGGTTGATTCGTCTTCGTGTCATGAATCGGAGGAAGATGATGAACGATCGAATGAGGTGAATTACAGTTAGCAAATTACGAATCTGCGAGTGAAATATCGTTTTTGAAGGAATTACACGAATCCTTTTGCTGATTTTCTAATCAAAATATTGATATCATCAGAGTTAAATGTGTGTTCATGGTGGTTGTGATTGAGAAATGAATGAATATCCATGGATGAGCATGAACTGATGGTTATGAATCTACATCTTGTGGTGTGATGGTATGATAGAGTCGTCTTTTATTATATATTGTGTTATTATTTTTATGTAGTGTATGTTTTGCTTATGGTTTGAAGATTATAAGCTTTTGAAACTTTACCATATAAATGTTGTAACATGAGAAGCCAAAAGTTTCTTTTATGATAAAATTCTAATATAACCTTTTTTAGAATAGTTAATTCAAACATACATTAATTTTAGTCATAGGTTTACTGTTTACACATTTCTTAGATAGTGTAATTTTTAAAATTACATGAGTGCATTTGTTATATAATATAAAATGTTTTTGAGTGGTTGTGAGTGAGTGAAAGAAATTTTTTTTATCGTGGATTGATATATTTAAGAAATCACTGTTTAGTCATTATACATTTTTTAATATTTTTAAAGTGGTTTTGATTGGAGGAGAGAAAAAAATAATGATAAGGGTATAAAAAGTATTATTTAATTGAAAACGAGATAAAAAATGTAATGATTTTTAATGTAATTATATGAATAAAAATAAGGATACTTTTGACGTTGTTAGCCTATAAGCTTTTTCTTATGTATTGTATATTATTTTTCTTATGTATTGTATATTATAGAATCATGAAAAGTATTAAGGTCTAACTAAACAACAAATGAGCATATGAATAATTGTTTCCACTATTTATGTGTTATAATGGTTCGTGATGATATAATATTAAAAATATAATGTTGGAAAAGTATATTTTAATAACTCAAGTTATAATACATTAACCGATTATAATAATTAATACTAAAAAGTTTTTCATCTATAGTCTGCTTTTGCTACCAAGGTCATTCCAAGTTACAAAATTATCATATATTTGTAGTCGATTCACTATTGATTTATACGCAATTATTATTGATTTAGTTGGAATGAAATTTAAAAGTAAATATGTGAATATTTTACTAGTGTGGTTGTCAACGGTACGAAAAATAAAAATTGAGAATGCCATTAGTTGAATTGTTAATATGAATTATTACCAATTTATCGGTAATGGTTTGGGTTGTAAAATCAAACTTGCCTATAAGAAAATTCTATTCTATTTTTTCTAGAAGCGTTTCACACAACCATTAATTTTAGAGCTAGATTTAATCATGTGCATTATAACCTTTAACCACTTGTGAATAAACATTATGTACACACTTTAATATTGCTAGTCTACACCGCCTTTGGTTCTAACTTATTTGTATTATATAATCTTGAAATATGAAAAGTATAATTGATAAAGTATAGTTGCTAGTTTAGGGTCTAAATTGAATACCAAATGAATGTATGAATATTTATTTATACTATTCGTCCACATGAGCTATATGAATCCGTTCCCTAAGTTTACTTTTTAGCGTAGTTTCATTTTTTTAAGGTTAATGTAAATACGAGTTTATGGAATTTTTAATGATCACCACATTTATTTAATATTTTCTTTTGTGAGCCTCCTATGAGCCCTTGGTCCCTCTAATCCAAAGAGTAACAAATATGGTTCCATTTATACTACTAATTGTATGGTGATATTATAAGCATCTCCCATCACTTCAATGGGAGCATAACTAATTGGTATACGTCCAAAGTCAATATCAGGGACTTCAAATGGAAAGTTGGAAAATGGTTGTGTTTATAGATTGATATATATTTGTTTGTATATATGTACAAGAAAACCAAATCACATGGCACCATCTACAAAAACAGATGACATTATTTAATAATTAATTGATTTTTATTAAATTGTTTTTTGTCTTTATATAAGATTGATTGGAAAGTATGCAAGTAGGTAGATTGGTGCATGATTAGAGTCCAAATTTTACTAGATTAGGTAAACCATATACTAATAATTGTGGTTTATGTTCTAGATACATGTCTTAGTATTCTCCATGTGACGTGTTTGTGTGTCATCCAACGTCAAGATTAACGCTATCATTGCTAAGTTTTTAGTATTTATTTTAGTCATCATCGAAAGTTTAAGTTACTAAAAAATAGAATTGATCTGTTAGATTAATTTTAATACTTGGTTATCGGTTATACTTACAAAGTGATTAAGCTATTGTATCGTTAATCTATCAAACTAAGGATTTGTTTTTTAGTTTGTCCTACTTGAATGATGTGAATCTTAAAGTCATGTATTCAAATATTTTTGATGTGTTCTTGAAAGAAATCTAATACAAACAAATTGTTTGTTTAAGGATAAGTTAAATGATTCCCTTCATTATGTAAGAAAATAAAATGATTGATTTAATAGTAAAGAGATATATAATTATTTGAATAATAACTCTTTGGTTTATTTAAAGCTTAAAATCATATTTGGTATGTTTGGTTGGTTGACAAGACATACCTGACACCGTTAGGCCAAAAGTCTATTCAATGTGATTCATTACTCTATGGACAATTGACAATATAATATATCTCCAAGTTAAAATTCTATTGACTTAGGGATTGTTTGATATTGGCTGATTGGTTCACTCGGTCAGTCGGTCACTTTGTTTGATTTGGTTATGTTGTGTTTCGATCAGGTCCGTGGGTGCTGATCCAGACCTTAAACTAAAACTTGTTGACCCGAAAAAGGGTGCGCTGCCCCTCGGCCAAACTCCACCTGCGCGACCCCCTCCTCGGTCGCATTTCACGTTCGCGAACATTAAGACAAGCACGACCCTGTCCACCTGCGCGACCCCCTCCTTGTTCGCATCCCTCGGCCAAACAACACCTGCGCCGGAGACGACCATGAAGTAGGTAAGGACGAAGGAGAAGACGGTCATGGAAGAGGGGAGGGTCATGGTGGGGAGCTTCAACTAGAGCCGTGGTGATTTGATAGTGGTGATTTGAGACGACCATGAATTGCTTTTGACCTAGTTTTGGTAGTGGTGATTTGATATAGTATATATATAATAACATAAAGTATTTATAGCTATATCATTATTTACATTTTATTTTGTGTGTTTCAAGGAATGTTTGGAAAGTTAGAGAAGATTAGTTGGTTTATTTTTCTCGTTCAGCAGAGTCAGTCAAATACTAAATCAAACAGTCAAGTTTTAGTCAGATGCAGACTCAAACAGAACTTCTTACTGGGTCAGCTTCTAACTCAGTCAGATCTTACTGAGTCAGTTTTTTCAAACAACCTCTTAGTGTCAGTTTCATTCCGTTATACTAAAAAGATTATTGATACAAGTTTTAGGAAGCTAGAATTTTTAAAATGTCTATATCGTTTTATACTTTTTTTGAAATATCATTTTCAATAATTTTTTCTTAAAATGCCCCTTTCTAATAAAACGTCGATGTCTTTAAAGAAAGACTCGATCGTCTGGACCCAATAAAAATTAAACACGCAGTCAATACAGACGCCATCGCTTCTAAAATTACGGCGTCCGCCCATAAAATGGAGTATTCCGACTCTAAAGAAAGTGGCGGCTGCCCCTATTCACCCATCTTAATGCACACTTGATTTTCTTTTTTTTTTATAAATATAATATTAATATAATTACTTTACTCATCTTTTGTTTTTCTCTTTATTACTTTTAAAATATAGCGTTTTATAAAAGTTCAAATTTTCCATTGTGATGTGTTTATTTTTATCTAATCATCAATGTAAATTTTATTCAAACCCGATTATTGTCAAATTTTATAATCAACGTTCGATGTAGATTTGAGTCGAATCCGTTTTGAATTAAATTTACGCTAGTACATGGATAAAAATAAGCATGTCTCGATGATTATTTGAAATTTATAAACGTTATATTTTAAAAGTTATATAAAAATATGAGTAAAATTAATTATGAATTAATATTAAATTCTAATCAAAACTAGATATCATTTGGGAAGAGGAGGATGTCAGGTTTATGACTCTGCTGTTACCCACGCATAAGTTTTTAAGAGGGTGATTATTTTTGTCTAGGGGTCTGTGATGTCATGTTTAAAAGTGACATTTTAAGAAAAAAATTAAAAGGACATATTAAAAGAAAAAAAAAGACAATGGAAATTTTGGGAATTTTTTCTTCAGTAATAATGAGCAAACTATAATTAAATATAATATTGAGACATGTCAAATTGACAAAAACCTAAATATGGAGAGACCTGTTTCTATAAAATATAGTTCTAAGTTTTATGATAGACAAAAGTGTTAATTTAGAAAAGAAAATTCGAGAGTTTGGGAGTTAAGAAAAAAGGATGACAAAAAGACAGAAGAATCACAATGGACAATGGTTTGTCGGGTTTAAGAATGTCTAATGTGGGTTTGGGTTCGGGTTTGGGTAGATGCTTCTTGTATATTAACTCTCAACTCAAATCCCCTTCTTAGTTCTTAGAGAAGAGGGACAAGCATTTTTAGGGTTCCTATTATACCTCTGTGAACAAAACATCTAGTTAGTTATTATTTATAACTAGAATCCAACCCCCACCGTTACATCGGGGACGTAAAATTATACCACGTAGCATCTGACACATCACGCCAGTGACCACCAACACCAAAAAAACTCATATTAAAACTATATAATTTTTTTTAATGTCGAACGAAAAGTAAACGTAAAAACGTTAAATCACGCAAGCGAAACATAAAACATATAAAAAAATAAGCAAGTTGATCAAGGACCAGCGCGTTGCGATGCGGTCGTTAAACGGGTGAAAAATAAGCGTAAAAACGTTGAACCACGCATGCACACTATGATGTGTTTACTCGTAAAATTTAGACTAAAACGTAAACCGGATAATTTGTAAAATATAAAACTATAGGGAACTAAATTTGAAAGCAGTAAAATGCTAGGATTAAATTATAAAATATATAAAAGTATTGATTAAAATAAAAAAATTAAAGATTAAAAAAGAAAAAGAAAAAAGTACTATAACCAATAAAACATATGATACAATCTTTGTACCTTTAATGCATAGTAATTAATATATATATATATAATTTATATAGCTTTGAAGTTGAAGTCAAAATCAACTTGACTAGTTCCTTTTTAGCCAGTGTGTTGGTTTTATTAGATAGCCGATAGGTTTTGTTAAACGTACCTCTTTACTAAACTAGTCATATTTTCTCTATACTTTGTTCACATGTGAATTGTGATAGGCCCTCCCTACTAAATCAATCAGATTTCCCTCTACTAACTACTACGTTAAAACACATAGGAGTACGTTTAGCCAACCTTATTACATGTGTGTTTCCACTGCTTCATAATCATATAACATACATTCTACACCTGCACATTCATCAGACTTGTACAAACTTAAAACATTCAATCTTTATGGTACTCACCATATATGAAACACACATGTTAGATGATGGATCATATTATGATGTAATTAGACATCACCATATGTCTATATGCTCCAAAGGAAAGAAAGTAAAGTGTCTTTATTTAATTATTTCATAACATTGCACGATTATAAGCATTTAAATGTCAAAACCAAGCCACCGTGGATGCTTTGCTTCAGATACCTTGTACCGAAGACGAGGCTCATCAGCTAGCCGAAGTTGATCCGTTGTGCAAGTGGTAGTTCGCTTCCATACTTTATCGTATTGATAATCAACATAAAGATATAATCACAGATGTCTATTTCAATACATTTACTCATCAGGATCATATTTTATCTCTAACATGTAAAACGAATCATATGTTTTAAAAGAAACATTTTTGGTCGAAAATTGTATATTCACTTCAAAAACATACTATCTATTACATAAGGTATTAAGGATATGGTGAAACATACCAAGTTGACCGTCTCGTATACCATTTCCAAGAGTCGCTTACTGCTTCACGCCCACCCTCGGTACCATTTTCACCACCAACTTCACACCGTTGGTTGGTATATTTACATTAACAATACTACAATCACTTCCTTTAGGTCTGCCATCAGAAAAGACATTATGTTTAGAACCCAAAAGTTATTTGCAATGTATCTAATGTCACTCACCCACAATCCATTTAAAGATAACCTAAGGTGAGCGGATGAATATAGAACTAGAAAATCCTCAAGGTACCAAGTTTTTTATTTCAAAAACTTCCTCAAAAGACTCCACAACAATGCGTAATGCGTAAAGAGCTTTTTATATTGGATGCCATATATATATATATATATATATATACATATACACACACGCCTATACACATGTATCTATATATAATTGGCAGAACAGGTATATTCATGGATACTGTACAAGAATTTACTCTGAAAGTTAAAGTGACCCTGAATTATAAGACATACAGGAAAGGACCAACGAGTTCTTCCTTCACAACATTGGTACTCAGTGAAATTTCAACTATTGTCGGCTGTAAAAGCAAGGTTATCATTTGTTTCAGTTTTAAGTTGATATGCAGATTTCATGAAGCATATGACAGACACAATTAGAAGCAGAAAAACAAGCAAGTAGGGTAACAGCTCAAGTCAGGTTGGACTGATCCGCAAACACTATGTGTCCACCTTTCTCGACTTTACAAATAAATATTGAATAAAATATGATTTCAAAAAAATTACTAAACAACTTGATTTAGAAGGTTATATCTAAATACACTTTGCCTAATTTTCAATACTTTGATGGGTTCAACTAGTTCCACAATCCATATTTAGCTAAGTTTTTTAATTTATGCATTTGACCCATTGAATGCTGAATCAACCGGCTTACAAAGAAATTGTTACCTCCGGACACAATATTGTCCACCTTTAACATCGTCTATAGGAATGAAGGATGCAAACCATATCTCTATCTGTTGGAATAGGCTGCTTCCTGTAATTCCTTATTTCTAAAAATTTTGGAAGGGGCTAGAAAAAGAGCTCACGTTCAGAGAGTATGGCATCCATTGAATTGTCAACTTAACCACACTGCAAAGTCACACATGTCAATAATTTCCTGACATTTAAAGAAAACAAAACTTCATCTTTGGCTTTCGTAAATCGAAGTTTGAATGTATCACAAAGTGAACCAAAGAAATTATGAGGCTCATGTTTTGATCCATGGGGAGTTCCTAGAAGGGGTTCCTACTGTGTTGCACTAGGTTTACGTCTTTTTTAACATGCCAAATTTCATGGTTCATAGTGCACTATTTGTTTCTCATATTTACAGATGGCTTCATACGTATATAAAAAATTATCCTCAGTACAATTCCAAAGATGCAAAGAATTGATGTACACCACTATTCACTCACTTAATCATTCAATAAGATGTGATGATTTATTGGCCTACAAATTTTGGCAGATGTTGAATTGGTAAGAGGAACATGACTAGGTGATATAAAACTAATAGAAGTTAGAAAGATGTTAAAGTACATACTTGAACTTCCCCTATTCCTTCTGGAAGAATTTTTCCATCTCAAGTGTTAAAAAATCATCCTTGGCTCTCGCAGTCTCGCTTCACCAATCTGTCTAACAATCTTACCTCGTTTTGGTGCAGGAAGCTGAGAAAAAAATAAATAAATCTAACAATTACACAACTGTTAATATGGATCATTCTATTGTACTTGTTTTGAAACTATAACACTAAGCTATGCCAATTACACAACATTAAAAAGAGATTATGGATCATTCTATTGTACTCCTTTTTGAAACTATAACAGTAAGCTAATTTTTGTCAACTTTAGATCACAACTTATAGAATAAGGCAATGTCAAAGAAAGACCTCAACAAGATAGAAATTGTATTTGTGAGAACTTTCACTTGCATCCAATCTTTGAGGCTTCAAAACAATCCTCCAGGCCCTAATCATAATCTTGAGAAGAAGCTTCTATGACTTCAGCATTGGGCTGGATCAACAAGATAGCAAACAATTACCTTTCTAAAAACTAGTCTTCAAACACAAAACATGAACTGATATAACCAATATAAAGGATCTTAGGGTGCATTTCCCTTTAAGAGTTATAAATGAAATGAAGCAGATGCATGATATCAATTTATTTGCAACAAAATGTTCTTATTATGAGTTTCACTGCTTGCAAGTATACATAATTTAAGTTGGATATCAATCATGTGGCTAACTCAAGTAGTTGGGATCAAATCATAGAGAAAGATCCACAAACTAAAATGAGCAAACCCCTAAATATTGCAGATCAATTTACTATTTTCATTTCCAAATTGGGCCTTCAACCTTGTGATGCCAAACTTCATTTGTTATGATGTTTCAACAATATTAGCATTGAATATACTTTCAATTTCTCATCAGCAATTTTATACTCCTAATTCTAGTTTTCAAATATAATCGGATCATCCAAAAGTTACAATAAATCAAATTCAAAAATATATAACAAATCAACCTAAAGTTTAATATACGATTAACAGAAGCACCGTTTACAAAGCTACTGGAATTACGAGGCTCAATGCTGATTTTCGTTAAAACTCATGTTTGCACGAAACAATAATCCATTGATAAATCATATATACATGAAGAAACAAACGAAATTGAAAAACTAAACTGTATCAAACTCCAATTGTTGACATCACTTGCAGATTATCATTTTATTTCACTGTGATGCGATAATTGATGATGATGTTGATTATCTGTAACGCCGTTGGAGTTAATTTGGGGCGGAACGGTGGTTGAAACTATTATAAAGGCAGATTGAAACTATTATAAGGTCATGTGTTGATGTTTTTGTTTACATATGTTAGCGATCAATTCAAACACTTGAAAGCTAGTATAAAAAAATAAATAAAAATGAAAAAATAAAACCCAACGAAAGTAAACATAGAACGTTAAACCACGCACACGAAACGTAAAACGCTAAAAATAAAAACTATGTTGATTTAGGATCCGCACGTTGCAACGGAACCGTTAAACAGGGAAACCGTAGGGTTAACAACATTGAACCACACGCGCACGTGACATTACGACATATAACTCTCAAATTTTAGACCGAATGTACAACGAAAAATTTGTAAGAGATTAAAAGTTTAGGGGACAAAGTAAAAAATAAAAATTTATAGGGGTTAAATTATCAAAAATGTTAAACATTGGGTTTAAAATAAAAAACTAAAACAATTAAATAGTTGTACTATATGTATAATAACTTACATACATTTTAGTAATTAGAATATATATAATTATAAGGATGGTCCATGTATTATGTTCAAATTTCAGTTTTGACTCATGTTTGAAAAATTACAAGATCTGTCTGAAAGTATGTATAAACATAAAAAGTTTGGTCACAAACATTATTGGGTTTTTGTCATTATGGATATTAATCGCATTATCACAATCTTTTACAAAAGAAGTCCACATAAGTCATCGTATTTGGTGTTTCTTGACGGTGGTGGGTCGCCGGAGATGAGTTGCAGTGGTGGAGATGGGGTGGTGGTGGTGTGGTGTAATGGTAGAGATGGAGTGTGTCGTGTGGTGGTGAAGTAGTGGTAGAGATGGGGTGTATCGTGTGGTGGTGGAGATAAAGATGTGTGTGGCAGTTGAGGTTGGGTTGATTGAAGAAGAAGAATGGTAAAATGATTATTATACATATACTTAACAGAATAAATTATCGACCGCTTGACTCAGAGATAAAACACATTACTTTTTTTCAAATCTTAAAATTAAACTTGTACATTTTTAATTTCATAAACAAAAAATGTAATTTTAACCAAAGATAAAGATGATCCATGTAATTTACTCTTTACGTTAACTTTTTAAGATAATTACAAAAGCTTGTTTTAGAAAACAGAAAACAAAAAATAAAAAATAAAAAAGCGCGACACACATACATAAAAGACGAAATAAAAAGGTTAACAAATGAGCTCTAAAAGAAATTAACAAAAAGCCATAAGTGCTTCTTAATCCTCGCCCTCAATTATATTTTTTTTCTAACTGCAAATCTATTTATCCTTGCTTTTAGATTATTGTAAACTAATTTACTATCATGTTTAGATTTAAAATCAAAATCTACTCTTTAAAAGACAAGGTAAATATCAAGTGGGTTAACATCACATTAGGGTGGTGGTCGTTGTGGTTGTCCTTAATATTAATAAACTGGAGAGTTACATGTAAGCAAACAAAACCACGTGTACCATTTCTAAATTGTTTTAAATTTTATTTGTTTATATTTTTGTTTAAGTTTAACATGTGAAAGTAATTTAATGTTTAAAAAATGTTTGCAGACTTTTATAACAAAAAATAAAAAATTTGTTAAGTGAAATTTGAAATGAAAAAACGTAAAATAAGTTGATTGTACGGCATTTGTCAAATAAATAATGAAAATTGAATGACTTTAAAGAAATAAAAATGACATTATCCTATATATGAATAAACCAAGTTTATCAGCACTAATTTTTGTTTTGTTAGTGGTTTGGCCACGTATCTATTTTATTTTTTACACTTTAGTCCTCACCACCTACCATATATGTGGATGTTGTGAAGCTAGCCACATATACGTTGTGTTTTTGCACTTTGGTCCATGCCACCTACCATATATGTGGATATTGTGAAGCTTTTGGAGAGTGATGGTGTCGGTGACGGTGGAGCGAAGGTGGTGGCCACTCGACCTGGTCGTCGCTTCCTCTGGGCCGGTCGTCCATCATCCCTAAACCACATGCAAAGGAGGGTTTTCTTGATGGGCTTAAAGATATGTGTGTGGGGTTTGTTGTAACATCCACCATTTTTTAAATTAAAACCAAAACCCGAACCCATTTTGAACTTCTATTATTAAATTATTTTAATAATTTCAATGGAACAAATGCATTAAATGTGCAATTTATATCGTTAATTATTCATTTAGTAAACATCTAAACACCTTGTGATAATTTATGAATTTATAATTAATTTTTTGTATAAAGTTGTAAAGATTTATAAATCATTTTATAATAAATAACTAAATGGAAAAAACTTATTAAACCTTATAAAATTATAAAATGAATTTTAATAAACTTATAAAGTTTTGTTAGTAATTATGAATTTTGATTATTGAAATTAAATAATCAAATTATAAAGTTACAAGTTTTATAAAAGTTATAAAGATTTTATAAGAAAACAAGTTGATTAAATTAAAAATAAGGTTTTAATAAATTAAAAGTTTAAATTGTAATTATTCTTTTATCTATTTATTTTATTTAATCTTATAATTATTTTAAAATCATAACCCCCTTTTAAAATATTGTAACTCAACATTAACACTATTTATAATCTCCTCATAACCTCAACTATAAAAGCAAGGCTTAGGTCTCACTTTTAATTTGTTAATTCTCTAAAAATCACACTAACAAATCTTTCTTTCATTTTTTAGTTTTGATCAAATTCAAGAATTTTATTTTACAATTAATTTCAAGAAGATTTTAAGACTAATGTAATCTTATATTTCTTTTATATTATACATTTCTATATTGTTTCAATCATCCTAACATTCAATTGTTCTCATGACTTTATGTTTTTACTTTTATTCTTTCTTATACTAAATATCTTTTAATTTTAATCATTATCATTTGATCATTAACCTTCTAACTTTCACTAACCTTATAATAATCACTAACATTCCTAAATCAAGCTAAGAGCACACTAACATAAACAAAGGATCCGGTTTACATATGGACGGCTATGTCGCCGCATTCGGTTTTCCACAAGATTATTTCTTTATATGATGGCTATGCAAAATTAAAAGAATATATTTTTATAACTCAAATGAAGTCTAATATACCATA
The DNA here is from genome assembly GCA_018326385.1 of Flaveria bidentis. Lineage (NCBI taxonomy): Eukaryota > Viridiplantae > Streptophyta > Magnoliopsida > Asterales > Asteraceae > Flaveria > Flaveria bidentis. Next base: position 23,480 of record BJCM01099379.1, read on the forward strand.
TATAAACATAATAAATTTGTTCTAACCCGTTTCATGCTTTAGCAATTTTAAAACCGCACATAAGTGTCTTACTATGTATTTGGCAGAATATAGTCTGACTTCAACTAACCATAACTTGGATATAAAAAACTAAAATTGAGTAAAATCAGACTCCAATATAAAGTTCATTGAATTACCTTTTTAACGATAGTTTATACGTTTTTAAACTCAATCAGATGACTAAACAATAACTTCACAAGATAAGGGCGCATTTCAGCACCTTCTGTCTTGTGCTGCTGTTTTGACCTATTTAAAGATCCTTTTCATAAAAATGTTTCTGAATGAAAGTTTTCCGGGAAACTCTGAACTAGTCAACTATAAATTTTTATAGTTTTATGAAACCATTTTATATTTTTAAAACCTATTTAAACACGTACCAAACATTCTGTCTAAATCTAAAATTGATGCAATAACCATTTTTCAATCTACCTTTCATTTTTTGGCATTCTCTAAATGGCCTAACTTTTTGTAATGAATTCTAACCTCAAGTTATTATTTTTTTTATCCTTTAGGATATCACATTTGACTCTTGAACATCCAAGCTTTCTTATGTACTCTACAACCATCATTATACAACGTGAGTTCTCCATGTCCCATTTTTACATTATTTCACACCTTTTGAGGTGAAACATGTTAACTTTATCAACTTTCACTTGTAAACTTTTTATACTTGTAACGCATATGCAAATCATCTTTACTTTTTGTCATGGTTATTTGTATGATTGTAATTGTTATATGAGATACATTATATGTTGACAATCATTAACTATTGTTAGACTGACAACATCATAGATCTATGAGTCTGACAAGCCTATTTGGTGCAAAAGCCGATGTATTGCCGGCTCTCGATGACGTATGACTTGTTCATCGTGGGAAATTCAAGGCAATTTGAACATATACCAAGTTACGTCAACATTTCCTTTATGCCAAACCATGAATACCAATCGCGGAAATTCATGATCCTTTTTGTCCACATCGAAATGAATGTAATAACAAGTCTCGTGAGTCGCAATCAAGGTAGAGATTTAGAGATTTTCAAGATTAGGAGTTCAAGGTTATCCAAAATAAT
>BJCM01099393.1:0-10679 GCA_018326385.1 Flaveria bidentis
CGGGTCATGTGTTCACGGGCCGTGGGATTTGGTTTCAGTTTGAAGTTGGCTCCAAACTTGCAGCAGAAGTGTTTAATATTATTTGTTTAGTTGTTTTATTAGAGTTTAATTAGTATTTGATTATTGTGTGAATTGGTCAATATGTTGACCGAGTTATCTGGAGAACATGGAGCATGTTCACATAGGAGTTTGTTAGTTCGTTTCTATTTAATGTAAACTGGGTAATCAATGAAATAGTTCAAGAAGTAACAGTTACGTGAGTTTTAAGTGTGTGTTTGTAAAGGGCTTGAACCAACATAAATAAGCAAAAAATTATGTTGATTTGACCGACACCACCGATTACTTCCGCCTAGGACCGCCTACAGCCCAATCCCGATTTGCTCCGCCTAGCGACTAATGGCTCGATTTGCTATAATCTACAAGGCTAGGGGCCGACTACCGATTAATCCCTGATTAATCGGCCGCCTAGCCCGATTTTTACAACACTGTATCATACTCATACCAAACCCGCATTTTTTATGAATAATCCCATACTCGGTCCGGTATCCGAATACCCATCAGATTGCACATCCTCTACACAGTCAAAGGCAAGTAATGTGTATGCCTAGGTGCCACAAACAAACACAAGGTGAGAACAACCTATGTAGTCAGAATTAACTAAAAATACAGCCTACAAAGTTAAACTAGGTTGCCATGGTCTTTCTTAGCCACGGCCCATAGGCAAGAACAACTTATTGCCACAAACTTATCTTTCCAAACTTTTGTATGACACTTAATCTTTAACAAGTTCATCCTTATCCCCAATGCTCACAGCAATCCCAAGCGATTTAAACTCCACGCAACACTATATGAACAGATGAATGTTTTGCATTACCTGAAAACACAGAGCTTTACAAGTGATTTCAAGGTCACTTTCAAGTTGCTTTGACCAAATTAGACCTTCCTGTATCGTTGATCTAAACCTATTCATACAAGAAGTACATACAACGTTCTAGGCTCCTACAAGATCCCTCCATAAATCCTCCTTGCTATTTAATGATCTTCACAGTTCGCAGAATCATCTCTTCTATTCTTTAAGGTTATATATTCAAGATTGCTGAGATTCGCACGACATTATGATTCCTTGTTTTGAACTCCTTCCAATTAGTTCAAAACGATCAGTATGTAGAATCAGAACAAGTCAATGAGTCATTGCTGAGATTCGCGCGACTACCATCACCCTTGCCTAATTTCTCATTTCTTTACATGAATCAATGTGATATGAAAAAAAATACTTATATATTGACTTCGATTTTAAAATAGAACTGTATTAGATTTTTAGATTTTGTAAAACAATATTAAATTTTCATGTATAATAGTTTTAATGCACTTTCTAGTCTTTGAACCAGCATGCACTTTTTTGTGTCTTGCACCTTGGACCCGTTTCAGGTTCAAATTTTTCTACCAACCTAATGCCTAAACCTTGCACCAAACTCCTATTGAAATATTCAGTAATATCTTCGGTTCAGCAAGAAATCGATAAACAAATAATTAAAAAAACAACTCATGTAAAGAAACTAATTATTATTTCCTCCCTTACTATTTCAAAAACTAACTTTAAACCCTTGTTAATTCTAACAATTGCCCAAACCCCGCCATGCCAGTTCATATCTTTACCTCTTCCCCTCAAATCACCCTGTAACTTCATGGTGTTTTGCTATAATTTCTTTCAAACACATTGATATATTCCACCGCATTTATAGATTCAAGATTCAAGATGTACGCTCTCCTAAAGTCCACAACTCAGGCCTCAGCCTAAACCTCGAACCCTAATCTCCAATTAGTCAATTACAACTATTCACTAACTAATATAACAAAAAACTTGATAAACAAGAATTCTAAAAGAAGGAAACCAACCCATAAAGGGAAACAAATATTTCATCACCTATTAAATAATATAACGACTATATATCCCTAGTGGTCCAGTTAGATATATAATAATTACCCGGTTCAAATCACATTAATTTGTTAAGCTTAAAATACAATCCACTTGGCTTCTAGACATTAAAAGCAAAATATTAACTAGAAAAATATTAAAAGCTCCTCAGGCAAAAGAAAAAAAAACTGAAAACAAAAGCTAACACTGAATAAAAACTTATATTGCAAACTTTTAAGCAAACATATATCCTTTAGGGAGTTCCATGTTATTATGGTATTACCTTGAAATAGCATAATTTCTGATAATATACTCCGTCAATGAAAAGCTAAGAATGCCAACTCCATGCTACACTGACACATTCTTGCAAACAGAACACAAGGATTAAAAAGAATAAAGCACAATATAGTAAGAAGAAAAAACCTATATAGTATTAAATCCAATTCCATGAACTGTTTCACAGTAACCAACTAAAAATATGTTACATACAAAAGTTCCAAAAGAACAACTGCTAAAAAGTAACATCTTGCACAAAGAAGTCAACCTGCCATGTATTAAGTTGAGAGTCGAAGCAGATATCAACTCCATGATGATGAAGAGTGCCTGCTAAGAAACAGCATTGATGATAATCATCTCAAACCAACGTTGCAATGCCACCTCAGCACATGGACTCTCACCTCAATAATGTCAATTTTTAGTACATCATAAAATTGAAATCAGAGATATTAAACTCTTTATCCTATCCAAATAAGCCAGGACTCTCACCTCAATAATGTCAATTTTTAGTACATCATAAAATTGAAATCAGAGATATTAAACTCTTTATCCTATCCAAATAAGCCAGGACTCTCACCTCAATAATGTCAATTTTTAGTACATCATAAAATTGAAATCAGAGATATTAAACTCTTTATCCTATCCAAATAAGCCAGGACTCTCACCTCAATAATGTCAATTTTTAGTACATCATAAAATTGAAATCAGAGATATTAAACTCTTTATCCTATCCAAATAAGCCAGGACTCTCACCTCAATAATGTCAATTTTTAGTACATCATAAAATTGAAATCAGAGATATTAAACTCTTTATCCTATCCAAATAAGCCACCTGTCCCGAATTCAGCTTGTTGCAGCTCCTTCCTACGCAACTCCTCTAAGGGATCAGGACTTTTCATTACCCTCCGTGTACGCCTGAAGTACCAAACAAATATATAGAAATAAAATTTTAACTCTCCAAAACATTAAGATATGTTTATGGGCTAATGCATAGAAAGATGACCAACTCTACTCATATTTCTATTAGAAGAGCCATTTTAGGCAACATCCGCCCACCCAAAATAAAAAATGGAACTTTGTAAGAAAAGAAGAACTTGGTTACCCAACGTTGAATTAAAATATGGAATCTATAATACCCAGCATGGAAATTTGAGAAGAGTTGGTAATCTTTTATGCAATTAGCCATTCATTGTACTGTTGTACATCAAAGTTCTGCAAATTACAGTTAAGATACCTGTCTTGCGCATGCTGAGCTGGAAAAGTCGGCATAAAATCTTTAGACTTTGGAAGAGGAACTTCACGAAACCACTCATGGTTGAGAGCTGCCTCAGCTGTGATCCTCTGAGCGTATTCCAGAAATTTAAAAATATATATATATGTTATGTGTCATATTGATAGAGGGACGAAACTTCATAGCCACATTAACTTGTCCAATTACAAAATAATACCTTGTCAGGGTCATACGTTAGAAGTTTATTCAGCAAATCAAATCCAGCATCAGACAGGACAGGTGATCCGGTGAAAGATGTAGCAGGGAATTTTCTCCGCAATAAATTATACCTACAAAAAGATGAAAAAAAGTAAATGAAACCAACAGAATTCAAAAGGTAAATACAGTTGCCACCAACAGATGCTAGAAAGCCAGACCAGAAAATCACCCAAAGCTGGAAGCCTGGGAAAACATTGGCAAAATAAGAAAATGTGAACTTTTTATATAAATTGAAATAAATTCAAGAAACATCACACTTACTGGTGTTTGACAAAGTTCACCTTGACTCCAGGAAGTTTAGAGTACCCAGGCCAAATAGTCTCATTAGGTGTGCCAAGTGTTTTGAATATCTGTTATTAATATTATAAGAATCCAAAGTGACCAAATGTTGATGACAATACAGTAAAAGACAACCAATACGTAAATTTACCTTGTCAAGCTGATCAAACTCTGTTTTCCCATTGAATAATGGTTGCTTCGACAACAGCTCAGCCATGATACAACCCAATGACCACATGTCAATTGCAGTAGAATATAGTTTTGTTCCCAACAGAAGCTCTGGTGCCCTAAGAAAGTAATAAACCACAAACAAAATTGTCATTCACTATAATAGAAAGATATACCAATGTCAATCATATTATATAATTTAGATTGCTATACTATTCAAGGTGCCTAGCATAAATCTAATCAAAATGATTGCAATTAAAACAAAAAATCAGGCTATATAGCTTGCCATAAAAGCATGACTATTCATGAAGATGGTAAGGAAATAAGGAATACTACAAAAATGCAGTAAATTATAAAAATGGTATTTATATTTAATAGAAGAAATATCACACAAGTGCTGGCTGCTCACCTGTACCAAAGAGTAACCACCAAATGAGTGTATGGTTTTAGAGGACTCCCATATTGACGAGACAATCCAAAGTCACAGATCTTCAGTTCACCTCGATTATTCAAAAGTAAATTTGAGGTTTTCAAATCACGGTGAAGAACCCAATTGTCATGAAGGTATTTTGTTCCCTCTAATAGCTGGAGCATGAGACATTTAACTTCGCTCTGGCTAAATGGTTGTTTCATTGTCTCCATTAGTGCTTTAAGATCATGTTCCATGTATTCCATTACCATAAAAATACTATCAAGATTACTCCCAACTACCACTTCCTTCACATCCACAATTGAGGGATGATGAAATGAAAGAAGAATGTTTATTTCCCTCAAAGAAGTCAAAGGAAAGCCTTCTCTTTCTTTCTCCATTTTTACCTTTTTTAAAGCAACAATTTCTCCTGTTTTTTTATCCTTGGCCCTGTAAACAACCCCATAAGTACCTTCATCTATCTTGTTCAATCTCTCAAACTCATCAACGCTTCTACAACCTTGCAGCATATTCACGCTTCTTTGAGGGGGGCCACCAGCCTCTGGTGTACCTTGAGATCCATCTCCATTCTCTGAATCAGAATCGGATAGGCTCAGATCAGTACCATCTTTTTTTCGTTCGTCTTCTATCTCCATGTAATCCTTCCCCTCCAAATCATTGTCAGGTATATCATCCATGTTTGCTTCATCGGTGTCAGCCGATCGTCCTCTGATTCGTTCAGAGCTTTCTCTATAATGCTCCCCAACCTCTGGACTTGATGACGGCTTTCTTGATCTAACTTCAACAGACCCACGTATAGATTCTTTCCTCTGCGGGATCATGTTATCAGAAAGTTCACCTTCATCAGATGGAGAATTGGCATCATTTGCCCAGCGAGAGGATCTTATTGTCCTTGTGGGCATGTAATCTTCTTCAAATGGCCCTACATCCTGATTGTACCCAACATGCTCTTCCTGTGCAGGAGAAGAAGATAAACCAACATGGGCTTCAGATCCAGGAGAATCATGCTTCCCAATATGGGGTTCAGATCCAGGAGAATCATGTTTCCCAATATCAATTGGAATATTACCTGAAGACTGAATCTTATTACTTTCTACAGGGGAATTTTGTGCAACAGCTGCAGAAACAATGTTAGGTGATTGACGGTATGATTTAGGCAATGGAGGTGGAGGAGGTAGAACAACATTTGCTGGCGAAGATCTAGCCACCGATGAACCACTAGCTTCCCTGTCATCTCTATCCCAAACAATAGGTGAATATTTCCTCTTTTTACTATTGTTAGACTGCGAATTATTATCTATCTTCGAAACCTCATTATCCTTACCATTTATTTCTGACTCAACAGCTTCATCAGACCCACTAGACAACTCACCAGGTTCTCTATCACCAGTTCTGAGACGCTGATCGCCCTGCCTCAAACCACCACCATCACCACCTCCATCTGAAAAACTCCTAGACCCAGAACGATAACCCCCACCATTCACCGATTCTCTATCTTTAACATCCCTATGCCTAACCCTAGCCCGCACCTGATTCTTACCCCTATCATAACCCTGGTTACCACCATTCTTCAAACGATCATACTCCCCTTTGGAATAAGCAAACTCCCGCTTAGAGACATCATAATCAGATTCACGCTCCCTAAACTCATTATCACGGTATCCCCCATGTCTCCCTGCCGCCATATACTTGCTCATGTATACAACAGAAGAAATCCACCCACTAAAACCCTAACCCCCAAATTTCACAAATTTTCGATCTTTTCCCCCTTTTTTTCTGGAACGAACAGAGAACTACACGTCTATACGTACTTCTAGGTCAACAAGCACAGATTGAACAACACCGAGACACAAATCAAACAAAAAGCTATCAAATCAATGGATAATTGAATCCAGGGCCTCAATTTCACCAAATTCGGATCAATTACAAAACCCTAGAAATCGAATAATATGATAACAAAAGAGGGGAAACGGGGAATTGAGACCTCGAAGGTTCTAGACATGAAGTGGCTAGTTTCGTTCCGTTCGTCGGAGAGGTTGTCGGATGGCCGGAGGTTCGCCGGCGGTGGCGGAGGCGGTGGTGGAGCTCCGGTGGTTGTAGAGATTTGAGCGGTGGTTTAGAAATCGGAATTGGATCCTTTTGCTGTTGTATACGCGTGATGGGCATTAGATTTTTCTCGAATTATTATTTTATATTTTTCATAGTTTTCCCTTGAGGTTTGTTTGTGTGTATTGTTGCCCCTTTATAGTTCTAGTTACGACCATGTTTAGCTTAAAGTATATGTAGTTTTAAAATGTTCAAACAAAATGTTAATTGAAAACTCGTCTATATTCCTATACCATGTTAAAAACCCATGTAATACATGGTGGAATAAAATTTAACATGTTAAAATTATTATTTTTCATAAATGTTTGTTATCTTACATGTTATTGCTTATTAGTCCATTAATGAAACTAAAAACAATAAATATTTAAGAAATTATAAATAAAAAATAAAATTTATTTAATATTATATTTTAAGATAAGACATAATATAACTCATATCGTTTAGTATGTTCTAATAAATTATTGAATAAAAACATTAATAATTAGAATATTTTATAGTATAGTTAACATATTTAAATTGATTCTCATTTAATAAGAGAAATAGACGGGAAACATAATTTTAGAGTTAATCAGAAATTGCCAAGTGTACATATTAAACATTCTTTTATTATAATAGATATATAAAACATAACTTTGGAATATAAATATAATTTATTAAAAAGTTACAACACATAATACAAATTCTTAAGCATTATATACAAATGTTTCATGTCTTAATAAATTTATTAAAAAGTTAAAACACATAATACAAATTCTTAAGCATTATATACAAATGTTTCATGTCTTAATAAACTTTTTCTAACTAATATATTGATTAATGCATATTATTAATAACATGAGATTATTTAATTTGCCATATTAAATATTATATTATTTATAATATTTTAAATTAACATTTACATATAAATAAGTATTATCTTATTTGAATACTTAACTATATCATTCTAAATACTTTTATAATAATAATAATTATTATTATTATAACAATAATAATAATTAAAATTATAAATAAGTATTATGTTATTTGATTATAATAATAATGATAACAATAATCTATAATTATATCATTAACACTATTATATAAAACATTTGAGTAATACACATTACTAGAACAAATAGATAAAATATATCGTTGTTTAAGACATGTCTGAAAAATACTCGATAACACCACCGCATCACTATATAGAACAAATAGATAAAATTATGAGTAGTGGATGTGTAGGGTTTTTTAATATTACCATGATATATTTTTTTCTTCAAACTAATTACAACCTATATTTTTTTTTTTTGTTTTGTTTACATTTAAACCTCTAAGGAATTATTGAAACTAAACATAACATTTTCTCTTTCTTTATTTTTTTTTCAAATTAATACCTACTTATTTTATCATATTTAAGTTTTATATTTATGTATTCATATCATGTAAAAGTTATATTTAATCAGTTGAACTTTTTTAAGAATATTATACTCAATCTTAAAGTTATTTCAAATTTATATTTTCACATTTTTTATTAACTACTTTATAATATATCTCGTTAATTATAATAAAGTCACAGTTTATGCATTTGTAAATTTTATTTTCTATTTCTAGGTATCTACTTTTTATAGTATTTTTATTACACTTTTTATAAGCATTTTGCATGCATATATTTTTTGAGTGGTTAATACTAACATATAAATCATAAGAATTAAATTTTCAACTTTTATAACATTCGTTGCATAACGTAGGTTACACCCACTAGTATAATATAATGTATAACATTTATTTGAACAAATTAAGAGTTAAAAAGCTATTATTAGAAAAGATTCAAAATTGTTGCATATTAGACAATGTTTAAAAATATAATAAAAAGTTCAATATTGTTGTATTTTAGACAATGTTTTGATGTATAAAGAAATGTTTGGTATCTTTTCTAATATTATATACGAGTTGCTTTAATATATTAAAATTCAATTGAGATATGTTTTCGTGAAAAATAAAAAGTTTATTGGGTTTTTATAGTGTTAATGTTTTATTTTTCAGTTTAAAATTATTTAAATCTAGGTTGTTTAAAAAAAAATTTTGAGTGATTGTTATATGTTCATCTCTTTTTCATAATCATTTAAATATAATCACACGACTAAAAAAATAAGACATGATGAAATTTGCATTCAGATATCTAATACAACTTAGTTTATGTCGTCTTTAAAGTTGTACTTAAAATCTTAGAACTTCATTGAGGAATTAGATTATAACTATATAAGATAGGTCTTTTGATTTATAAGTGAAACCTTAAGTGAAAAATAAATAACATTTAGTAAAGTTCAAGGATTTGATTGAATCTAGTGATAATAATAGAAGGATTTTATAAAAGCTAAATGATTTTTAGTAAATGTACCCATTAGAATTCGGGAAAACTTCTAGTAAACAAGTTTTAACAACGTTTCAATTAGGTCGCTCGCATTTTTATTTGTTCAAATCAGGTCACTAAAGTTTTAAAAGAGTTTCAATTGGGTCACTAATACTTTTACTTGTTATAATAAAATCAATAAAGTTTTTAGTGTTATAATCAGGTCACTCGTATATTTTTTAATTGATTCAAATAATTCTCATTTTTTTAAAAATAATTCAGTTTTTTATAAATATTCTTGCTTTTTTAAAAAACTGTAATTTTTTAAAATTTGTTTACAACTTACGAATGTCCTAATTAAAACAATCTTGAAACTTTAGTAATCTAATTGATACAAAATATTTACGAGTGACCTGATTGGAACAAAAAACATTATAAATAGCCTAATTAAAACAATTGTAAAACTTGATTACTATTTTACAAAATTTACATAATTTTTTATCTGGAGTTTTATTTTTTTCCTCACCAGGATCTAAGTTCTACCTACTTGTGAAATTAACATATGTGAACCTTTCGACACATTATTAGAACTCAAACAATTTAAACTATTGGTGATACCAATATGATTACGAGTCAATGATCATATCACAAATGAGTTGTCAACCAAAGCAAACAAAATAAGTGAAGATCAAAGGAAACCACTAATACTCGTCTTCTTTATTTGTCACTCGATCGTGTCTGAGTCCAAATTGTTCAACTAAACTGCCGAAACTTCCAATTAAACAATTTTTTTTTGAATTATTATTGTAAAGATATAAGCTAATTACGAGTAAATTGTCATTTGCATCCTTAACGTTTACTCGTTTTAACCACTTGTATCCTTATAGTTTCAAAGTCTCGATTTGCCCCCTAACGTTTCCTTTTTATCTCCATTTGAGTCAAAAACACTAACGGCGTTAGATTTTTCTGTTAACTATTGTAAAATGACAAAAGTACCCTTATTTATTAATTCACATACCCATCTTCAAAGTCTCTCATTTCCCCCAAATCAAACTATCAAACCCTACGGGCTTACAAAACCAACTCACCGACGTCTCATCAGAATCTCTTCCGATCATCCTTCTATCGCTCATTGCCATCGGCGTCTGCTACCTCCGATCACTCATCGCCGCCGTCCTCCGCTCCCTATGCATCTCTCGTCGCTGCTCCGACGACGCAAACAACGCCGTGTTGCTCCTCGTCGATCACCTCAACGCAAACCGCGTGTTGTCGTACGAATGCACTCCAGACCCCGTCGATTACCAATGCATCGTGTGCTTGAACGATTTCGCCGACGGTGAACGCGTCTACCCACCACTACAATCAACTCCCAATCGGACATCTTCCCCTTCATCTCCTCTATGTTTTCATGGTTCGATTCCGTGACAAAGCTCTCTTTACGATGCGACTGTAGACCAGTTAGCATAGATGACAGTGGGTTGATTCTGATATCCATCCGGTGTCGGAAGCTCACGAGCCTTAAGCTTCGTGGTTGCCGTGAAATCATCGATATAGGTATGACAGCGTTGGGGAAAAACTGTAAGGAATTGAAGAAATTCTCGTGTGGATCTTGTGTGGTTGCGATGCTGATGATGGGGCTGCGGTGGTGGTGATGGGGTTGCGATGGTGGTGATGGGGCTGCGGTGGT
>BJCM01099394.1:1142-14844 GCA_018326385.1 Flaveria bidentis
TATATATATATATATATATATATTAATTACCAACTTGCTTATGCATCATGGGTTGCACTATGTGTTTGACGAGTTGTATCTATCTTTTGTTTTTGTTTTTGTTTTTGTTTACTATTGAGTCCCAATATTTTTTATTTTCATATTTGGTCCCTATACTTTTTATATTCTAAATTTTTTTGTTTTACGTTTCGTCTAAAATTTGAGAGGCAACATGCAACGTGCATGTGTAGTTTAACGTTTTTACGCATATTTTTTCTCCATTTAATGGCGATGTCACAAGTTACTGATCCTAGATCGACTTACTTATTGTTTTAGATGTTATATGTTTCGCCCGCGTATTAATGTTTTTACGTCTACTTTTCGTTCAGTTTTATCTTTTTCGTTCTCTGTTTCTTTTTAGTACAATTGTTTTGGTGTTCGTGCTCACTAATGGTGATGTGTCATTAGCGCTGCTTTGCTTGGTTTTACGCCCCGCTACAACGCAGGCGCTTAATACTAGTTCTTATATAAATAAGAGTCAAACTTTCTTTTCTTGTTATTTTTTTTATTGTTTTTATATGTGTTTTAATGAAAATCCTTTTTAATTATAACATTATCATTAACAATAAAATTCATTTTAAATAACGAGTCATAATGCACACAAGAATTAGTTCGAGATCAAATAGATTAGTATTTATTTAATAAAAAAATAAATTTTGAATGATAGATTTTTATTAGACAACAATTAGCAAGATACTAATCAGCAAAAATAATTACAAAATCTATCTGGTTTTGTTTGAAATACAAGAACATGAAAAGCAAACTTATTGGTTTCTGTTTTCGATCAATGACGGTTCAAACACGACATTTTTATTGTCATTGTTATCTTCACCGTATAATCAAAATAGCCACTTATGTTTTAGCAAGGTTCTTTAGTTAAATCTCAATGCGTATTTGAGTTGATTAAAGATGTGAAAATTTAGTAAAAAATTATTTTCACTTACTTTGAACATAAATACAATTGAGCAACTTATACACATTATCAAGAAACAATTGAGCAACCCCAACAACTAAAAAAAGGTGACTCATTGCCATTAAATGAGCTTACTTGGTAAAACGGTCAACGACAACCAAGATGGTATTTTTTTCCTTTGGATTTAGGCAACCCTCCAATAAAATCCATGGATAAATCCGAAAAAATCGCTTTTGGAATTGGTAGTGGTTGCAAAAGGCCGGGTGAAGTTACGTTCTCCGACTTAGCCCTCTTACAAACATCACAATGGCGAACAAATTGTTGAACCATCTTTGCCATGCCTTTCCTATAAAAAATACCACGTAATCATTGAGTAGTCACATGTACATCGGAATGTCCTCCTACAGGAGAAGCATGGAAAAGAAGGATTATATCAAACCGAAGGGTGGAATCAAAACCCACCACTAAACGATTCTTCTTATATAAAAGATTGTCCACCAAAAAATAATGAGGAACATCCTGCCTTGAAGAAAGTTTCTCAATCAATCGAGAAGCATCAATATCACCCAACCAACTATTAGACACTCTCTTAAGCAAAAGAGGATCAAAATTAGAAACATTCATAGTAAACACCAAAACGTCTAAAACTCTGGATAAAGCATCAACAACTACATTCTCATGGTCATTTTTGTAAACAATTTCGTAATCATAATGCATAAGCTTGGCTAACCAAGTGTGTTGCAGTGGTGTAGTAACCTTTTGCCCCAATAAGAACTTTAAACTTTGATGATCCGTCCTAATAATGAAATGGCCAGCTATAAGATAGTAATGCCACGTCTTGACAACCATCAATATGGCTAATAATTCTTTCTCATACATCGATAAAGCTTGTTTCTGATGACCCAAGGCCTTGCTGATATAAGAAAGTGGATGGTTATTCTGCATGAACACAACTCCTAAGCCCATAGTTGAAGCATCTATTTCAACTATAAAAGGTTTTGAAAATCAGGAAGAGACAAGACAGGTGCCGAAGACAAAGTCGTCTTAAGAGTGTCAAAGGCTGCTTGAACATCGCTGGTCCAATAAAAAGCGTCTTTCTTGAGAAGATCCGTTAGTGGTTTAGAAATAACTCCAAATGAACGGATAAAACAACGGTAATAACGTGCTAGCCCAAGAAATCCACGCAATTGTTTCACAGTTACAGGAACCGGCCACTTGACAATAGCTTCTACTTTACTCGGATTAGTATGAACACTAGCAGCCGATATAACATAACCGAGATACTCCACCGCTGAACCACCAAAAGAGCACTTAGAACGTTTAGCATACAACTGGTGTTGTCGTAATAAGGTAAGAACTTGCTCAAGTAGTACAATGTGAGTAGATAAGGATCGGCTATATACAAGGATATCATCAAAGAAGACAAATACACCTTTTCGCAAAAGTGGCTTGAATATAGAATTCATTAGAGATTAAAATGTTGCAGGGGCATTAGTCAGCCCAAAATGGCATAACTAGAAATTCGAAGTGTCCTTCGTGAGTTCGAAATGCAGTTTTATGGATATCGGCTTCATGCATCCGGATTTGGTGATAACCCAACCTAAGATCCAACTTAGAAAAAACAGTGGATTGCCCCAATTCATCTAGTAATTCTTCAATGAAAGGAATAAGAAACTTGTGTTTAACCGTAGCATCATTAAGGCGCCTATAATCCATACACATGCGCCATTGGTCATCTTTCTTTTTGACTAAAACCACCGATGCCGCAAAAGAACTGTGGCTATCTCTAATGACTGCCGATTTTTTCAATTTGGTAGTCATTTTCTCAATAATATCCTTTTGGCCAACTAGATAACAATATAGTTTTTGATTAATAGCTTGAACTCTCTATTTCAAAGGAATTTGATGGCCACAGCTGCGATGAGGAGGTAAGGATAAAGGTAGTTCAAAAACATCCTTGAATCGATCTAATAGTAACAGAAGATCATCATTAAACTGTTTATTCAATATTTTGGAGCCCATGGAAGGATGCTCTGCTGAATTAGTTAAATGCATACTACATAATTGTGCAGTAGTATGACTTCCCGATTTAGTAAGCAATTTCAATAAAGATCGAATAGAACACAAAGACAACTTGTTATCTTCAATGCCTTTCAATTCACACTACTCGCCATTAATAATGAATTGCATGGTCATTTTCTAAAAATTCCACACGATATCGTTCAAAGGAAGTAACCATTGCACTCCGAGATTAGTATGGTGTATGTTTTGGATTCGAGAAACATTTGCACTATGCAAAGTTGAAGTTATTACCAACTTATTCAAAAGATTAGTATGGTGTATGTTTTGGATTCGAGCTAAACCATAAACTTCATTAAGTGACTTTGGCTGGAACATCTTAACAGGTCCACAGACTTCATCCTTCAATCCTTTAAAAAATAAACTCACAGCTTGAGAATCAATAACATTTACCTTGTTCAAGAGTGAATCAAATTTGTTGCAATAAACTTCATAATCATCATCTTGTTTCAACAAGGCGATTTCCTCCACAGGATTCTGATACAATGTATTGAGAACCGATTAGTAATGGCTCGAACATACTCTGTCCAAGTCAATTCTACTACTGTAGCTCCCCTAGAACGCATGAATGATTGGTGCCACTCCAAGGCATCATCTTCCAAGTGAATCACTGCGTAACGAAGCTTTAGATTCTCCGGTGTCTCGTCCACCGTGAAGAAATGTTTGCATTTGTACAACCAGGTCACCGATTTGCCATTAAGCCGAGGAAAATCAAGTTTGCCTAATCAAGTCATGCGATTCTGGCTTCTATCTTCCACTCGATACCTCCATTAGCTACAGGAATGCGAGTAACACCTTCGGTACGATTGATCAACAATTGCTCAATCATAGATCGAAGTTCAGCTATAACTCGATTCGTTTCTGATGTTGAATTCTTGAGTTCCATAATCGCTCGATCATGATCTTTCAATGCCTTATCAATTTCCTGATTACGAGTGTTGTTCGCCATTAGAATCAATTACGGGAGCTCCGATGAGGATCAAGAGCTCTAATACCACTAATGCAAGTGCAATTGTAAAGAGAGAAAAATAGAAGAAGAGAAAGGAACAATTTAATACTTGCATACATCACATATGATTCATTACAATAGTTATAGTCTAACGATCCTAACGACTTCTAACTAACTCCACACAATTACAAATATGCCCCCTTAATTACTAAATGACTCATAACCCCCTTGACTATTGACACGTATCAGTTTTGGCGGTGGTGTGGCAGTGTGCAGGTGGGTCGCCTTTGACCTTACCAAGCGCCACAGAGCAAGCGCGGTACCCAATTTTTGTACCGTGACGGTGGCGGTGACCCGAAACCTCCTCACCCACATACCCATATCCACCACCGGCTCCATCACCGCCAGGTTCAGATTCGCCGCTGACCGGGACAATTTTCCAGTAAAAACGGACGAGAACAACCCTTTGGTATCCTTTTAACCGAATATCGAGTCATGGTGGTCGGCCGCGACGGTGGTGCTCTCCGACGACCGTGGCGGCGACAATGGGAGGATGGTGGTGGTGGTGGTGTTGATGGTGGTTCTTTGTGCAAAACGGGACCTTGGGGATGAATTCACGTGGTGATTGATCGAATCAACTTTGAAGAAAGGCCATTGGTGGTCATAGCCATCAATGGGTAGAAGAACACCGCCAACACCTTCCACCATATAACCAGCCTTCACGTCCACCTCAGAAGTGAAGTAGTGTTGTGGATCGTCTGATCAACAATATGACATCAAGTAGGCATTATTTTGAATTTGGGTGTAATTAATATACCTTATAAATGAAGGATGATTCTTAGTTCTAGCTCATTAAAGGTCATCTCTAAAACATTCTCTCAAGTTTAAAAACAACATTGACCCTAGTAAACAAAGACCATAAAAAACATCCATATTTCACCAAATCCCGCTTGACGGGAAAAGACCTTCATCACAATGTGATATTGGTTTCACGGTTTGATAGTGAGGATGTCACTTGTATATGCTCTTCGTAAGGGAAAGAAAGTATGCCGTCAAGTCTTGCTCCGACTAAATACACTTTAAGCTACAATATAATTTTCTTCAAATAACTTCAAACTTTGATTCAATAGATTATAACAATAATTGCCTCATAGTAAAGGTTAGCACTTCACAATAAGTAATTCATTAACCCAAAAATCCACGTGGCACAAGTGGCATATAATAGTTAGAAAGCTTAAACTAGCAACATGCCAATAACCCAAGGACTATCTTTGTCATTTACCCAAATTATGGATAAGGAAAAATCCTTTATCACCAATCATCCACATCCCATTAGAGTCTTTTAGAAACAAACACACCCCACAACACAACTTAAACCAAAAACCAAATCCACATTTGAATTCCATGGCCACCATCTTCTCACCATCAGCCCTCTTCACCACCACCACCACCATCAACACCACCACCACCACCACCAGTGCCACCATAACACCACCTTCAAACAAACCCCACATCCCCATCAGATCCACCATCAAACTACAACTACCAAACTTAACTACCACTGCAATATCCCTAGCTGCAGCCACCATCATAGCCACCAACACCAGCACCATCCCTCCATCCCTAGCCGCCGAATCCTACGCCACATACTACGGTACTGCCGCCAGCGCAGCCAACTATGGCGGCTACGGTGGAAATTCAGACAAGAAAGCCTCTGCAGAATACATCTATGACATCCCAGAAGGCTGGAAAGAGCGTTTAGTATCAAAAGTCGAAAAGGGAACCAATGGAACCGATAGCGAATTCTACAATCCAAAGAAGAGAACTGAGAAAGAGTACTTGACTTTCCTTGGTGGGCTCAGGCAGTTGGCTCCAAAAGAAGCAGTTTTAAATAATTTAGCACTTTCAGATGTGAATTTGCAGGATCTAATTGCAAGTGCGGATTCAGTGACCTCTGAAGAGACTAAGGACGAAAAGGGGCAGGTGTATTATGTGTATGAAATCGATGGCCCGAGTGCACACAGTTTGATCTCGGTTACCTGTGCAAAGAACAAGTTGTATGCACATTTTGTGATGGCACCTGCAGCCGAGTGGAAAAGGGACCAGGAGACGTTAAAGCATATTCATGAGTCATTCAAGACAGTTGGATAGAAAAGAGTTCGATTTTGAAATCAATGTAACCATCATGTACCCGCCCGCTAAAGAAGTACTATCTATGGTACCATGTAGCTTGCAAAGAGATATTTACAATTCCTGCAAATAAAAGATTAAATTTTTTGGGTTCTATGATGTAGACTTGTAAAATTTATACAGATGGCTGTAAAAAAATATCAGATCACATAACATTTGCAAATCGGCTTGCATTGTGCAGCAAATAATGCTTATGCCATATCAAATGGCATTATGAAAGGAAGTATATATACAAACACACTAGAGATAGAAATATAAAATTTCATATTTTTATACATGCTTTATTAGTTAGAAAAGAGTATAGCCATCATCATAGGAGACATGCCAACCTTTGCGACAAGGTGGTGCGTTTTCACCATACTCAGCGCAACAACTCCATCTTTTTTTCCAATTCGGCCTCCCAGTATTTGGTCTATCAGTCTTTTCGTTCCACTTGTATACGATCACCCCTGATCCATCACTCCATTCACCATCAATCCCTTGGTGAGGTGGAGCCAATGCCAATAATCCTTTATCACCTACAAATTAACCAAATTGTTAAGCTACTAATCAGAATTGTTTCTGATGGTTGACAATAGCAAAAGGGAAAATATTATTTATGGGTCATCCATGGCTTCAAATACTCCATAAATTCTGTGAAAACTGTGCAGAAACAAGATGCGAGGAGTGAATATGTTAAACTCTCCTTCAAACCATCTTGATACTATAGCAAGAAGGAGCAATGTTTCATAGTTTCTGCTGCATTCATCTTTCTGTGGTAGCATAACTAGGAGCAACTAGGTTCCTGGAGAAATTGATGGAATCTCAATCTTGTCATCGGGAGTTAAATAAAAAAGACTTCTACACATGGCTATGCTGAATACATGAATACAATCCTAAAAGAAGGGGCAAACCGGCAAACCTGGTGTGAGTTTGCTGGCTTCCACATGCACAGGTGGGGGTTGGAACAACTTTAGGCCAGATGTACACAACCTTACCTTGCATTTCTACAAGACGTTTCCATGACTCGAACTTGTGAGTCACAAGA
This sequence comes from Flaveria bidentis, assembly GCA_018326385.1. Lineage (NCBI taxonomy): Eukaryota > Viridiplantae > Streptophyta > Magnoliopsida > Asterales > Asteraceae > Flaveria > Flaveria bidentis. Next base: position 8,340 of record BJCM01099394.1, read on the forward strand.
CAACAACAGTAGCGTTGCTCTAAGGTTCGCCCAAGCAATAATATCCTAATTTTATATCTTACTTGAGTTGACAATCTATCAATCAATCTTTTTTCCCTGTTAATTTGAAAGGTTAAATCTTCACATTTTAGATCATCTACAATCTACAATATTAATCCAGGTGTTCTTATTCACACCATGTATGATGTATCTAATAACAAACCGAATGGTCATGACACTTCATTCATGTTGAATGCTAAGATAATGTTACTAAATTTCAGCCACCCTTACAACTTACACCCAATTCTTCTTTTGTTAGTAACCTAAAAAAACTCAAGTTAAATAAAGGAAAACTCATTGAGACATTTCATCAAACACTTAAAATGCAATTTGATTGTGCATCACATAACAGCTCGTCAACTGTAAAACTAAAAAATCCATCAACAAAACCATCATAAAGAAAGACAAAGGGTTCAAATTATCAATAAAAAAGTGAAGAATTTCAGATTTTAATTTACCATTGGCATGCCCATGGAAAGAACAAGCAGTTGGGGAGTTATCTTTGTCTTCATAGGAAGTGTTGCACCTTAAACACCTCTTCTGCAAATTGTTGATTCGTAATCTTTGTGGGTGTCTGCCATTGATGCGTGATCTGAATCTTGTGGTCTGAGCGTATGAAAACAGATGAGTTTGAGGAACACTCAATGCCGAAGCCATCATGGAGCTGAGAACGAAAGGGAGAAACTTTATGTTTCTGTTTTTGTGGATATAAGAGAAGTTCTCAAAATTATCTAAAGGCCCTCAAAGCTCTTAGTAATTACACAAATATATATCATCATTAATATTAACAATATATATACTTTTTTTTATTAATTTTGTAAAATACAAGGATAAGGGAGAAGAAAGAGAAGGTAAAACACAAAATGTATTCACCATGAATATCCACTTGCAAGATTGATGCGAATATGTAGAGAAAGTTGAGTGAAATACGTGATTTCAAAACTCAAAGGAGGAAGAAGGCGGTGAATAAAACAGGCTTTTATGTTTTGTGGGAGGAAGAAAGTGGTGGAAGAAAGTCTACCTTCATGCTTTATGAGGTTGTACAACATGAGGATTCAGGTGTGTGTTGTTTGGCTTTTAAAATATATAGAATTTTATTCGATAGGATGAGTATTAGCTATAGTATTGTGAAACTGTGTCTTGACACTGCCAAATACTAGTTGAATTATATCGAGTAATTACCCATCGGACATCGAATATGCCCTTAGGTATCGTGTATATTCTTTGGTTTGTTAACAATTACACATTCGGACTTTCATGTATATAATTTTTTTCTTACCATTCAAAATTTATATAAATTTAAGTTTATAACTACGACAACAAATTGTAATATGATAAAAACACATGCATATTAACATCATTATCACTAGACAAATGTTTCAAATATCTAAAAATAAAAATTTTAGATTAAATTGCTTCACAAAAACTAGTAAATTATAACCATTTTAGTTTTCTAGTTTCCGTGAAGTAATGTTTTACATTAACTCCGTTAACCTCATCTATAAAATCTGTTAAACCCATTCATGTGCCCGTCACATGAGCAACGTTTTAGTTAAATTTAAGTTAGAAATAAAAAGTTTAGTTTTTTTACCAATGTAACTAAACACATGTAGTCAAACTGTTTTTTACAAGATCCAGTCAAACTAAAGTACAATCTTTGATAAAATGTAGTAAAATTATAGTGTAGTCTTTAACTAGCATGCAACCAAATTAAAGTGTAACTTTTTGTTTGACTATATTTTAGTTTGATTGCATATATCTGACTACATTTTATAAAAAAACACTTTAGTTGGACTGCATTTGGTAAAATACTATAATTTATTTGATTCTGCTGATTTAGAGAAAAGAGTAAAAGAGAAGTATATGGTTGAGTTGAGTAAAGGTTTAAAAATTAGATCAAAATAATCAGTGCTATTAAAAAAAGATGAGGAGATTTAAATCTTAAAAAAGAAAATGGTTGAACAAGAAACTGTTATTCATAAAGGACAAATTCAAAATAATGCTCAACCAATAATACTACTTGCCAATCTTCAATTGATAAAACCATCATAACCATTCATTTAATACACAAGAAAAAGACAGTTTTGGGAGGGAAAAGGAATGAAGAATCATCAAAGAAAACTAAAGTATCAGATGAAGTAAAAGTGGTTGAAGATTCACCATAAAAAACCAAGGCAATGTCCCTTAGCACACTCCTTTAGTAGATCTTGACACTTTGAAGCCAATTCAGCATAATGAAGAGGAAAGTAATGCTAATGGAAAGACTTGACCAAGGATGATACTCCAAAAGTTGATGAGTTACTTTCTACTAATGACATATCTGAAAAAAGTGCTCAATCTTTTATGTTCATGGATTTAATTCATAATGAATTTCCATATGATATGGTGGAGAAGATGAACATGAATGAGATGAAGAGGGTGCTGAAAGAATTTGATGTTGCGAGATTTGTGTTGTCGGTTTGCAACTATGAAACATTTTCAAAGTATCAAGCTTTACAGAAGATCAGAAATAAGTTAGGCCATTGTGACATCAAGAACCTTACCAAGTATAACATGGTTTGCTGGTTGCAAAACCACAACTATGCACCTCATGAGCTGGAAGGAAGAACGACATGTGAGCTGAGGAGCATGCTGAACCATGTGATGAAAGTTGAAATAGACACTGGCGTGAAATTCAAAGCTGGTGCTCCTAATCTTGCTGATAAACTACAAACAAAACAATCCCTTGCTATGCCCATTGTTATTGAAAGTAAAGATATGCACAAGGGTAAAGAAAAGCTAATCAGAGAGCCAAGGAATCTTATTCCAACTAAAGTATGGCATTTGGGAACAAAAATAAGGGAGAGAACTAAAAAATGATCAACACTGATCCAACTATATGATCATCTGACAACTCCTAGTTCATCTGAAGAAAACAAGATAATGCCTGGAAGTTTGATCAGGAATGAGATTGTGCTGTAATCAAGAGAGCTTCTAGCATGATTCAATACTTTTCATGGTTGGAGTCCATTATATCTCTGCTAGAGGCTGATATTTTTTGCAATCCAAAACATCTAAATCACCAACTATCCTATCAACCCAAGAGGAAAAGACTTCTTGTAATCATTGCCAAACTTGGGAACAAGTTCAAGGAGATGTCTTTAAGGAAGCAATAGGGGATGATGCTAAGCATAAAGAGAAAACAAAATACTTCTCAATCCAAATCTTCTAAAGTAGTGGATGATGAATTTTTGAAGAGGATTGGATATACAAATAGAGGCCTCAATAAAAGAGATCGAAGGGAATCTACTCATATTCCATTACTAGACGGGGATATGTGGAAAGAACAAAAAAGCTAGTACTTCAAAGAAATGACCAAAGGAAGAAAGCTTAGAGCATCAGACTTTTTGATCCAATGGAATTCAAACTGCTCTATCCAAGCTACACATCATATCTACTTGACAAATACTTCCTAAAACTATTTGATAAGAATGCTCAAGGTGACATATGTTTATATATGCACATTATCTAAGTTATAGACAAACTACATGCCATAACATACAAGAGAAGGAAGTTTGAGTCTGGTCAACTCATTGGAACAACAATTCCTACTATCACTGAGCTTAAATTTCCAGAATAAGATGAGTTGGAAGTAATCAGCAACAACAATGTAGTAGCCACATTAACCACTGAAGAGGACATTCCTGGGCTAAGTTTTGAGACTTTGAAAGTCATGAGAAAAATGAAAATCAAGTACAAATATGATGATCAAAAGACAGTGGTTGGTTACTTCAATATAAAGATTTTGGAAAGAGTTCAGGAGTTGAAATCACTAAAGAACTAATTACAAGATGCTAAACCTAAGGGGAAACTAGTTAATTGTATAGGTTTAAATATTATTCAACTCTTGTAATGAATTCTTGTAAATTCTTATTATTTTGTAATCATGATATATATGTTAACCCTATATATGTGTTTGTATTGGTTATATTAATGATTGTAGAAAAAACATCATGCTTGGTCAATTATGAGATTGACACAAGTATGAGAATTATCTACGAATGAACCAAGTGTTCTTTCGTAGATGGTCTGCGGAACAAAACAAGAACAGTCAAGGATCAGTCATCCGTAGATATCCTGCGGAATACATCTTCGGAAGTCAAGCTACTGCTGATGTAGAAGGATGTTTGCTGCTGCTGATGTAGAAGGATGTTTGCTGCTGCTGATGTAGAAGGATGTTTGCTGCTGCTGATGTAGAAGGATGTTTGCTGCTGCTGATGTAGATCAAAGATCCATTCCTACGAAAGACCAATTCCTACGGAAGAACAAACACTTTCATGAAGTCAACAAATCAATTATCAGAAGTGAAGTCAACCAGATAACTTTTATGAAAGACTGATGTCATTCAAGAAAATGTTAATCACATCACATCACATCACGTCAGAATTTTACTGATGTAATTTTCTTACCCCGACATGAAAGTTCTATATACCCCTTGTAAAAAGTGAATTCTTTTGCCCATGAATAAGAGACAAGGGGTCACTACCCTAGAAATACAAAAAAACACAAAAATCATTGACATTTACCCCAAATCATCAATCAAACAACAAAAACAAACAAGAACATCATATAGCCATTAGCTTATTGTCATCAAAATCCAGAATACAAATTGTAATAGATTTAGTATTTAACGGAAATCATTTAAAAGCAATTATTATGTTGATCTTCTTACTTTAATTTGTATTTCGATTTCTAGTAATTGTTCTTCATTGTTCATCTTTACAAATTATAATATCATAAACAATTAATTAAACAAACAAGTTGTGGTAATTCTACGATCACTATTTTTGATGTCTAATACTAATAACTCCTAATTCGATCCTTGGATTCACAAACCTTTAGGGGAAAGCTACCATCCCTAATCTTTAGAACTCAATGTCACACCCCGACCGACGGTGGAATCATCGAGGCGGACGAATGTGAAACGATTGTTCATAGCTCATGGAACTAAATAAGTTGAAATAATATTTAATCATTTTCATTGAACATTACAAGACAATTAAATTATTACAATACAAACAAGATATAAACAACAACATAAATTTTTTAATTAAACTAAGTCCAAGTCCTATATGAGCATGAATAGATCCTCAAGTATCAAACCTAAAACATGTTAAAAAATAAAGGGTCAACTTTGAAAGTTGGTGATTTTTCATGGGTTAAACACACACACACACACACACACACATATATATATATATATAATATTTACAAGTAGCAATTCATGTTAATGGTTATGAATTATGCGAGTTTATAGAATACATATAGCTACAATCAAACCTTGACAGATTACAAGTTTATACGATTGGCCAAGTGTACTTGGTTCCCATGATGAACAAGTCATACGTCATCGGGAGCAGGCAATACATTGGCTTTAGCACCAAATAGGCTTGTCAGGCCCATAGATCTATGAAGTCGCCAGGCTAGCAATAGTTAATGATTGTTAACATATAATGTATATCATATAAAACTCACAATAATACAAATAACCATGACAAAAAGTAAAGATGAGTTACATATGCATTTACAAGTATCAAGATGTTTTCAAGTGTAAGTTTATAAGCTTAACATGTTTCACCCCAAAGGTGTGAAATAATGTAAAAAGGGGTATGGAGAACTCACATGATATAAATAAGATGATAGTAAGAAATTAACGATGCTCCAACGATTTCTTTTTACAAGATACCTAACGTATATATATTCTAAGGTTAAGGTTAAAGGTAAGATTAACGAATAAACACGAACTAGGGTTTTAATAGGAATTTAGGGTTTTTAATAACTAAACAAAGTTAATAATTCAAATATGTTTTAATCCAATGAAAAGAAGTATACTATTTAGATAATTTAATATGGAGAGGAAATAAAATCATTTATAATGATTTGTGAAATTTAATTATAAGTAAATAAATTTTATAATTATCATGATTAAACTATATTTAAAGATAACTTTTTGACCAATAATAATTTGGTGATTTAAACTATTATGTAAAGTCTATTTTTAAAAATAAACTAAGTATGACCCTTGCTAAAGAAATTTTATATAATAATATAAAAATATTTGATCTAATAAATTTACAGAAAATAATTAGATATCTTTAAAAATAATTAAAATTGATAAATCTGGTGTTTTATAATTATTAGAATTTTTCTATAATTTTTTAAAGGCTGAAAAGCCTTAAAAAAATAAGTTTGAGGGTGTCCAGGTTCAAACCCGGGACCTCAAGGTTATAAGGGTGAGTGTGTAACCAGTAGACAAGGGCCACAAAAACTTGTTAGGTAATGGTTCTTAATTCTTAAAAACATAATTATAAAGAAACCCCCAAATTCATATGAACCCTAGTATGATTTTGATCAAAATTGAACCCCCAACAAACGATGATTACTGAATTAAACATGAGGCTTTGATTCCCCATGTGAAATCGAGTAT
>BJCM01099403.1:0-14169 GCA_018326385.1 Flaveria bidentis
TTGACAGAACTTCAAAAACACTCAACCGAAAGCTCTGATACCAATTGATAGGATCAATTGATTCAATCTATAATGATTTATGTAAACAATTCAAAAAGGAACACAAACAATTGTAATCAAATCAAGCAATATCAACAAATTCACAGTTCATTGATATAGTAAAGACAATTACAAGAGTAAGAAAGCAGTTAAAAACTAAAACTCTTACCTTTCTCTCTAGTCTAAGCTATTTATACTAGAAACTAAGGAACTAACAATTTATAAACTTGTTCCTATACTAGTACAAAATATAAAATAAACAATAAAAGACTAAATGTTAATCTTTCAAGGGTTCTAACAGAGTATCACAAATTTGTTCAAAATAGACAATTCTTAGTTGTAAAGTGAGTTGAGTAATTCTTGTCATAAATCTATAGAAAACTTAGCAAATTGTGTTTTAACTCCTCTACATAGCAAACATCCTCAAAGCTTAACACGCCATATGTCATCATCCCCTTTCTTGTAATTCTTACACCTTTGTCACCATAAAAAATAACATAAACACCGTTATATGATTAAAGCAAACACTATTAACATTTTATAAACTATAACAATCCTATTGGTTGTCCGTTCATATAAAAAATCAATTAGTTAACTTTTGAGACCCAAGCCAATGTAGACATGTGTTAGTTATTCTCATCGAAATAAGTTATGTTAGTTATAATCATATCTCTTTTTGTCATCAAATACTACCTCACCATTTTGAGAAATAGGTGATTATTTGACACTTTTATTTCCAAAAACTTTGAGGCTTAGTGAACAATATCATTTTCTCTTTTTGTTTTTCATTAACCACTTTTTTGTTTTTTTTCTTTTGAATTTTCAAATTTTCTTCATGTTGTCCACAACTTTAGGTTACATTTTGTTCTTGTGTCTCATGTTTTGTGTATTTTGAAAACCATATTTTGAAGTATTATTAAACCACTTGTGTTTCTTATATGCTTCTATAAATGAGACATTTGAAATTACCTTGTTTTTATGCATAACATTAATGTTTTGAAATATTTGGTTGTGATACAAATTATTATATTTGGTAACTTTTTTATATTATAATTTTTCAACTTAGTGTATTAAACCTATGAATGTAATATTTGGTTATATGACTTGATTTTCAATAGATTATATAACATCTCTTGGGTAGAAAGCAACGTTGACCCAATCGACTGAACCTCATATTCTTTGATCAATTCAAACTAAGCAACGGTGATAAAGGTTTAAATAATGATTTATCATTTTGCTAAAATTCCATATCATTTCATGTCTCTCTCATGTTTCTTTCAAATTTTCTATGCTAACCACTTATAGTATCATAGATTATAGATTTAGTTTAAATTATCGCCACTAGATTCTATAACTTTTGTTTACACTCATTCTAACACTTTGCCCATTTGGCTTGATCCTTCGCCTTTGGTGCTTGAGTTTTGCCTTTGGAACTAGATCCTTTTCCTTTAAGGCCTGATCTTTTTCTTTTTTGTAATCAATCTTACACTATGCTGGAATAAGACTAGCCTTCGAATTATCTGTTTTGGACACACTTAGTTTCAAATTGTTAGATTCAGTACAAAGTTTATCTTTAAAGAATCAAGTGTTCAAATATTTATAGATATGAACTTCCTTACCAACATCACCTTTAGAAACAAATGTTTTTTCTTGAAATCATATTTCAAGTCAGATCTATTTATTCTAGTTTTTTATTTTTTTATGTCACTATGTAGAATTTTAGCCTTTCAATTTCTTAATTTTATCATTGGTTTAGAACATGTTGGTTTGGTATCAGAATCTATCATATTTTCATGAAGCTTATTTTCAATTAACTTTGCACTAATGAGTTCCTTCAAATAATGAGACGTTTGAAACAAAAATTCTATTTCAAATCACTTCTTATATTTATCATCTTTATTGGAACTCTCATTATCACTCTCCAAAATTTCAACTAACCTACCCACCTTAATGATTTTGCATAAAGATTTACATTATTAGTTTGCTTATCATATATGATTTCAAGATCAATATGCAAAGTCATGCTAGGTGATGGTCTGAGGTAGGTTTTTGGTTGAAAACCTAGTCCATACATCATGTTTTTAAAATTGTTTGAATATGATAAAGGTATAGGTGTATAATCATGATTAAGTGGTGGAGTAATGTTAGTAATTCAGACCACTCTTAACACCATCAATGTGCTAGGTCATTTGTGCATTAACTATCCCTTTCACCATAATTGATGAAAGTTTAAATTTCTCATTAGTGAGTCTAGTTGAAGCTAGATCATCATTAAATCGGTTTATTTGTATTAAAAACTCATCATTCCTTTATTTCAAATCATGGTTTTGCACATTTTTTATGATGAAGGTATAGTTTAAATTGATAAACATTTATATCTATCCCCTTAATATTTTTGTTAAAAAATTTTCATTACTTTTAATTTTTTTATTTATGTATTGAAGTTTCTCATGTTCTAATAATAAAGATTCATTATGAACTCAATACCATTAAACTTTATCAACACATTATAATCAATAGAGATCATATAAACCTTAGTTTCCTTTCTTGACTACTCAAGCATGTCTTTTATAATATCCACCATGAATACCTAGTGAAATTTATTTTCCATAACCTTTGTTGTATCAAAATTTGTTGTATCAAAATTTCCTTGAGCTGGCTAAACAAAATTTTCCATAATCTTTTTAATCTTCAACAACTTAAACCTTATCATCTATCACACAATAAAAACAACATAGGATCGGGTTTGTCACTTAACACTTGGATTTTTCTCAAACTCAGTTATACTAGACTCGGATTAAATGAAGAAGAATCTCTTCTATGAGTTGATAATAATATAATAAGTAGCAAAGAACACAAGAAAAAAATTTCAAGGCACTTGTATATATGACTTCTCAACTCAAAGTATTACAAGACTCTTACAAGCATATTACATGAATTACAATGAGAAACTATATATACTACTACCTACAGGTGGATATACTTGGATACCAGTTGGAATCCTCTAACTAAAGCAAATACTACAAAGTTATAGTTTAAGGTATATTAGATAATGACTTATCTAAGATATGGTAGTCATGACTTGTCCATGACTTACTTTTTGTCACCAACTAAAGTTGGTAACTGTACTAACTGATAAAGGTGAATAGTGGAATAAAGTATGGTCAACTAAATGGCCCTTTCAGAAAACGTCATGCAGTATCAGAGGTCTACAGTAGAGTGTCACAAACCATACTTATGTCCACTAGTTCATAGTAGTGTCTTCCAAAGGTTAAATGGCTTCGGAAGAACAAGTTCTTCCCAAGCCACTTATACTTTGGAAGAGACTACTTCTTCCCAGGCTTGAGGACTTCTTCTTTTCTTTATACTTTAGAAGTTGACTTCATATCTTTTCTTCTAAATATTGAACTTCGGAAGAGAAGACTTTGTCTTCGGAAGTTGGAGCTTTTCCTTAGGAACTTGATCTTACTCTTTATCTTCGGAAGAACTCCATATCATTCGAAAGTTCTACACTTAGTTTCGGAAGTCCTTCATTAGTTGTATCAAAATAGTCTAAGTGATTTGGTTTTGGTTGTACCAGCCTTCTTCTTGATCCAACAAACTCTCCTAGGCTGATGCTACCAAAACCTCACTTGTTCCTAGTTCTCAAAACTTTCAGCACCAGGAAAGTAATACTTATTTATTTCTTTGTTCTTCCCTGAAGTGGTGCTGAGATGTTTGTACAGATGTGTACCCTTTGTTGTGCCCCTTGAAGAGAGTTAGTTGATGGGAGTTATAGTCATACTCCCATCTAACTATGGATTAATGTTCAGGATCCTCAACCATTTGAAGAAAGGCTTTGCCTTGGTTGCTGATCCTTTCCTTTTCTCCTCCTCTCTTAGTTTCAACTCTTCTTTAAACTTGGTTCTAGCAGTTAGCTCGGCCAGATGAAGACTGCTTTGGTGATTTCTGATATGAGCAGCTACTTCAAAGTTGGAGGGGTTGGAGAGTGGCTTTTCTACTTAAGTGTAACAGGGATGAGGGGTTTAGCCTGTTTAGCTCTCCATACTCTCTCTCTCTCAACAACAAAGTTGTGAGTAGAGTCTTCGAACCTCCATTGGATAATCTTCTTTCTTGGCACAAGTGGTTGACTTTGTACCTTGTCTCCTTTCTTCGTATCCAGCAGAGTCACCAGCCTTCTCCTTAGCTTCTTTTATTCCTCATTCAGAGCAACTGAGTTGAGGCCAAGGAGCTTTGCAGCTTGGTCCAATGTTCCTCTAGGCAAATCAATAAATTGATCTCTAGTGAGGGAACATGAGGGTCCATCAACATAAGTCAGTTTGACAGATTCCTCCTCACAAGAGATGTCGCTCAGGATAGTACAATTGATGAGCTTTGTCTTGATTGCCTTGAACTCCTCTAAGGAGAAATGTTTGGAAGGCTAAGGGGATGGTTTGGGAGGTTATTGGGTAGGTTGTTATGTTAGGGTTCTAGAGAAGGTTTTGGGTTGGAGGATGGGTAGTTTAGGTGGTTGAGTTGAGAAAGTTAGTATGGTTGATAGTGTATGTTCAGGTGTGTAAGGTTCAGTGGTTGGTTCAGTTTTGATGCAGAATGGAGAGGGAATTGGTTCAGGTTGTGGTTGGGTTTGAGTGGTTGGCTTGAAGATCATCCCTTGTCCCCTTCTATGCATCTCCTTCCTTTTCCTCGAGTGAAAGTCAGCCTTTATGTCACTGACATGTCGCTGGAGGGTCTATTCAGACATAGGACCCTCCTACCTGCGAGAGAAGCCATAAGCCCGGAGATAATCTTTCATTCAAGCCTTCACCTATCTTTCTGGCAGCAGTGAGTCCTTCTTCCTATTCTTTCTTCTTCTTCAACCTCAGCTCTCCTTAGCAGCTTTCTTTCTCTATTTCTCCATTTGATCTTGCTCTTTGTTGAAAAGCCATAAAATCATATCATTGTTATGTTGAGACATCTCTTCTAGAGAGAAACCTCTGGAGATTAGGAAGTGTATCATTTTCCTCCTAAGCTGTTGATTAGCTTCTTTTTTCTCTTTCTCCCTTTCTTCCTCTAAGGCCAACCTTGCTGCTTCTTCCTTTTGCTGGATTTGCAGCACAATTGCCTTTTCTAACTAAACTAACTCATCTAATGGTAGTAGGAGTACATCCTCATTTGCATCTCCTAAATTGACAAGTCTGTCAATGATTTCCATTCTTTTTTTGTTGTTGACAGCTTCCTAGTTTGCTACAGCTGCTTTGCTACTAGTAGCTAGCAATTTCCCAGTTGGAAGTCTATTTTTTCTCTTTAGCTTTTCTAACCTTGCTTCCTCCTGAAGCTCTTCCTCAGTCATCTTCCTCTTTCCTTTGATATCTTTAGAAGTGCTAGACTTTGGGGGTTCTTGGATGGAAGGTTCAGGTTGAGTAGTGGTAATGTAGGCCGAAGTCAATGTTGATGATTGTGCTAGAATTTGAGTGAGAAAATCCTCCCTATTAACCTCAAATGAAAGTTCTAAGATTGCATCTGTGATTATTAGATTATCGGAAAAAGAGAATAAACCTTTCGCAACTGCAATCTCAGCTTTAGAAGATTGAAGTTGTTCTTCCGAGGCTTTGACTTGTGCTTCGGAAGTCTATGAAAATGCACTTTCTATCTCAACCATTACAGTTATTGGGCCATCATCCTTGTTTCCCCTTTGAAATCAATCTCGGGTTCCACTTGGACCTTAGGTTGACCAACTTCCTCAATAGTAGTAGAAGGTGCATTCAACCTCTGAAACTTTTGAACTCCAAAGTAAATCACAGACAAATCAGGACTTGGTTGGTCAATAAGAGATTCTATCAGGAACTTTTTGAAGAATTAATTAAGATCTTGGAGCATTCTTTGATCCATTTGATCATGACAGAATGAGGCTCAGGAAAAATTAAAGCTTGTTGCATGGGGTATCTTGAACTTGAGGAATTGAGAATTTGACTCTCTGATTCCTGTTGTCTTTGTCTTTGTCTTTGTCTCTGAACACTTTCTCCTTTTTTGGTAGCATCATCTTGAGATCTTGATGAGCTAGAGGAAGAGTTAAATGAGACCTGAATTGGTACATGCCTAACGGACCTCTCAATCTGTTTCTCAGCTAGTTTGGCCTTGAGATTATCAATATCAAGTTGCTGAGTGGCAGACCTATCCTCTAAAGTTCTAACCTTAGATTCAAGGTTTGAGACATTAGAAAGTAGGTATTTAATGGTGAGTTGCAGTCTTCCCTCATCTTCTTTTGTAGAATCATAGAGAGATAAGGTAACATACCTAGTATGTTCATTCTCACCAACATATGTGGTTTCTTGGCACCTTGGTTTCCCTTGCTCAATGATATCTTTGTTAGAGTCATCAAAATGCATGGTTGCCGTAGATTCAGTCTCAGATATGTTACCACTATCCTTAAGGTCCATTAAAGCTCCTTTCAGTAGTGGTAACTAAATCTACATGAGTCCCCTCCACATTACTAGGGCTCACCTCAGTAAAGGCTTGCTGATGGGGGCTAGAGATAAGTGGTCTCTCTAGGCTTTGTTGATCCTTGAAAGAGTGTTGTGGATCAACTTCATTGCTATAGAGGGACGTAATCTCTTCATCAGTTTTGAATAGAAGGTCAGTAAAGGATATAGAAGTTAAACCAAGTGACACAGGACCTTGGTCAATGTCTAATAGCATTGAGCCTATGGTGGGGTTGTCCCTTTTTGGCTTCTTAGAAGAGTATAGAGACTCACCCTGCGGGTTTTCAGCTTTGGTTTCGAGCTCATATGTTTGAGACTGAGGAGACTCAATACCCATATTGAGGTCCAGATTGAAGGATGGTGAGATCTCAAACTGATTGGTAACCCATTGTTCCACTCTAGTCTTTTTGGATTGAATAGGATGAGCTTGTTCAATCAGAGAAGATTGAACAAGGGTTCATTTGGGACGTCTCTGGGATGTGATAGTGATGGGGTGAGAAGGTAGATTTGGAAGTGTGAGGGTTGTTGCTGGTGTGGGTTCATCACTAGTATGGTCAACAGGGATGCCACCAGGAGCCATTGGCTAAGTCATACCTTGAAGTAGAGAAGTATGTCTTCTGGTGGTGGACACTTTCTTCAAAGTCTTGAAGATGGTCAGCCTCATTTGAGGGACAGTCAATGCAGCTGCATAGACAAGTTGACTTTGGTCCTACTCATAGTTGATTATATGCTGAAGAAACCTGGGATACATGAAGAATGTTTCCCGTTGGAGGTTTCCCATAAGATTGGTAAGCATAAATCCTGAGTAGTTAAAGCAAAGGCTTCTCACCGTTCCATGAACTAGGCACCCTAGTTTGTAAGGGATGTGATCCCATCCCCCATATTTGTTGGATAAGCAATGAAGAACGACATGCAGCTGGAACTTCCAATTGTAAGAAAAGTTGAACTTGTAGATGGTAGGCCTGCTAACATCATCACCATATCCCATTTGGATGTAGGTGTTGTCTAAATCTATTTTGGGGAACTCTATAGGGGCGCCCTCATTATGAGTTGTTCAGAAATGACCAACTCCTGACCCTAAATACTTTGATCTTATTACCCAAACCCAATTTAGGGTTTCAATCTAACCATTGGCCCAAAATTCAACCATATGATTTGAATAAACTGTAGGGTTAACAGTGAGAGCAGTGTAATAAGATAAATGGATAAATGGGTAAGAAAAAAAGTGATATCAGAGAATTCAACATCTTTTGAAGAATCAAGAAGTGTGACTCAATATTGGATTTTAAATCATTTAGAGACTCAATATCGGATTTAATCTCCATATCATAGTCTTCATACAATTTAACCTTAGCAATACATGCAAGAGTACAGAGATATTGATAAACCTTATTGTCATCTGTTCCGGTCATAAGTGCTTGAGCAGGAGTCACATCTTGTACCATAAATCTCCAGTCAACTTCTTTAGCCATTACAGCTGTCTCTGTTGACTTTCTAGTAGGCTTTGATGTAGAGGGATGTATGGAGGCCTGTGGGGTTCCCGGATTTGAGTTGGGAGCCTTGCATTCCTTGTAAAATAACCAAGTTATTTACAGTTGTAACATTTGGCCTTAGTTTTGTCAAACCCAAATTTGTTGTTGGTTGGGTTCTGGGAAAATTTCCTTCTAGTTCTCTTGAAGAACTTCTTTGCTCTATAGGTTAAGAGAGCCATTTGTTGGACAGTGTCCACATACTCCACATCATCTGGACTGAAGCACTCTAGATCATCAAAGCAATACTGATAGTCACTAGAGTGTCCACTTCCTGAGCAAAGGCACAACTGTCCTAAAAGGAACTATGTTGAGCCTGTTGAGACCTTGGAGTCTCAGGAAATGTAATGTATGGTCTAGAGGAAAAGGATGGATGTTGGGTGAAAGTTAGGAACAACTAAGTTTCTGTGGGTCCTGAGCCTTCAGCAACCATTAAAGCGTTGCTAGCAGGAAGACTCAAGGGTTTGCTTGTCTGATGACCTCTCTTGCTTTCCATCTCTAGACGGTATCCATCAAAGATGTCGTAGAGTTCGGTCATGGTGAGAGTGTTTAGTTTTTTTGTCCTCTTATAGAGACACAGTAGAATGTCCACTTATTAGTGAGTGTACTCATGAACTTTCTTGTGAGGTCTCTAAGTTCAGGAGTAATTCCCACATCTGAGCAAGTGCATCAAACAGTTCTTTGGCTGACTTGCAATGCTCAAACCCCACCATGATGGAGTTGGGTATTGAAGTCATGAGAATAGTCATTTCATTGTTGTCAATGTCCAGCTTCTTTCGGTCCTCATGAGATTAATATACGACAACTTTCTCTATCATGGCGTCGTTTCCACCTAGGTGATGCCACCTTTGGTTTATATGGGCCATTGCCAATAGACTGCCACATCCTACTGGTCTTGATACCTTATGAAGCCTTCCATGCGTCTGCCCCATGACCTGAAGTTTTTTGGGGTGATGATGGGTGCTTTAGTCATCGTCCCCATCTTTACTTCAGACTTGTTGAGGGCCATTTTGAGTGTGGTGTAAGGATAAGTGAAAAACAGGTTGATTAGGATGGTAAGATCTCACAATCAATAACCTAAGAAGCTCTGATACCAATTGCAGGATCGAGTTTGTCAGTTAACACTTGGATTTCTATAAAACTCACTTATACTAGACTCGGATCAGATGAGGCAGAATCTCTTCTATGAGCTGATAATAATATAATAAGTAGCAAAGAACACAAGGAAATAAAATCAAGGCACTTGTATATATTACTTCTCAACTCAAAGTATTAAAAGACTCTTACAAGCATATTACATGAGTTACAATGGAAACTATATATACTACTACCTACAGCCGGATATACTTTGATACCAGCTGGAATACTCTATCTAAAGTAAATACTACAAAGATATAGTTTAAGGTATCTTAGATAATGTCTTATCTAAGATATGGTAGTCATGACATTTCCATGACTTACCTTTTATCACCAACTAAAGTTGGTAAATGTACTAACTGATAAAGGTGAACTGTGGAATAAAGTATGGTCAACTACATGGTCCTTTGAGAAAATGTCATGCAATATCAGAGGTCTGCAGTGGAGTGTCCGAGACCATACTTATGTCCACTGTTTCATAGTAGTGTCTTCCGAATGTTAAATGGCTTCGGAAGAACAAGTTCTTCTGAAGGCACTTATACTTCAGATGAGGCTACTTCTTCTGAGGCTTGAGGAATTCTTCCTTTCTTCATACTTCAGAAGTTGACTTTTTATATTTCCTTCTAAGTCTTGAATTTCGGAAGAGAAGACTTTGTCTTCGAAAGTTGGAGCTTTTCCTTCGGAATTTGATCTTACTCTTTATCTTCGGAAGAACTCAATATCCTTCGGAAGTTCCACACTTAGCTTCGGAAGTCCTTTATTAGTTGTATCAAAATAGTTTAGTGATTTGGTTTTGGTTGCACCTGCCTTCTTCTTGATCCAACAAACAACTTCCTCAACCTTATCAGCCTTAGAATCTTCATTAGTTAGAAAATTCATTAGTTTGAACAATCTAAATACCCCCCAAACAAAATATTTTGATTCACTATCTTTACCAATATTTCCTTCATAAATCTCAACAATCAAAGTTGTACCAACTTTCATCTTAAGCAACTCTATCTCATTAGGCAAGTCATAATCATTTATAGTCTGAGACCCCAAAGCGTTGTTGTTGTTAGATGAATGTTCATTTCTAGTAGATGATTCAACATCATCTATCACCATTTTTTTGTTCCTTGAGAATAGTTAACTCTCTATTCTAAACATTCTTGAGCATAATGCCCTGATTATCATAGTCATAACAACAAAATGTTTTCTTCTAGTTTGTCTCACAAAATTCATAGCATGTTAGACAACCATAGCCATCTGGTATTTAATATCATTATTCTCCATAAGTTCATCAAGAATAATATTTAGAACTAAAATTCTTCCAGCAATGAGTGTTTCATAACATGATAGAAAAGTTATGAAGAAGGCTAGCTGTTTTCCTACAATGTGTGTGAGATCTGGTAATTTTTCATTACGAAACACCGTTAGTTTCCTTAGGTCTTGCTTACACATGTTGTGGTACACAATAGTTGTCATTATATGTTGGTGACTTAATAACAATTATCTATGATAAACGGATAATAACTCAATTGATAATGTGGATTATTAATTTGTGGTTATGCGATTTATGAATTTTAAATATTATTTATGAATTTCACTTGATAAGTGATTGTTTGTAATATATATTCATGAGTTGTCATTAGTTGGAAAATGTTTATAATTATTATTACTGACAAATAAAACTTGTAGATAAAATAATTTAAAAAAAATACTAAAAAAGATAAGTTTTATAGATTATAATTAAAGAGGAATTAAAGGGTAAATTCTTAATTATGTATAGTTTTGTTGGATCAAGAAGAAGGCTGGTGCAACCAAAACCAATTCACTTAGATAATTTTGGTGCTACATACAAAGCCATCCAAAGCTTAGCATGGAACTTCCAAAGGTTGTAGAGTTCTTCCGAAGACAAAGTGGAAGATCAACTTCCAAAGACAGAACTCTACTTCCGAAGTCAAGAGCATGCTTCCGAAGACCAAGTCTTAAGAGAACAATCAGAAGACTACTTCAGAAGTATGAAGAAAAGAATAAGTTCCCAAGCCATAGAAGAAGCAGCCTCTTCCGAAGTATAAGTGGCTTCGGAAGTACTTGTTCTTCCGAATCCATTTAACCTTCGAAAGACACTGCTATGAACTAGTGGACACAACTATGGTCTCTGACACTCTGCTGTAGACCTCTGATACTGCATGGCTTCTTCCTAAAAAGCCATGTAGTTGACCATACTTTATTCCACTTTTCACCTTTTATGATAGTAGAAGTTACCAACTTTAGTTGGTGACAAAAGGTAAGTCAGGGACATGTCCTGACTACCATATCTCAGATAAAACTTTATCTGAGATACCCTAAACTATAGTCTTGTAGTATAGGCTTTAGTTATAGGATCCCAGTTGGTATCAAAGTATATCCGGCTGTAGGTAGTATTATATATAGGTTCTCATTGTAACTCATTCCATACTACTGGTATGAGTCTTGTAATATTTGAGTTGAGAAACAATATATAAAAGTACCATGAAAATTACTTCCTGTGTTCCTTATTACTTGCTATATTGTGATCAACTCTTATTGACTCTATCTTTATCCGAGTGTTGTTCAAAGTGAGTTTGAGAGAAAAACTAAGTGTTAAGTGATCTTAACCGATCCTGCAATTGGTATCAGAGCTCTTTAGGTTCTTGATTGCATGATCTTACCATCCAAATCTACTGTTTTTCACTCCTCACTACAACCCACTCAATCAAAATGGCCCTTAACTAATCCGAAGTAGAGACGGGAACTATGACAAAGGCTCCCATCATTACTCCTAAAAATTTCAAGTCTTGGAGCAGAAGAATGGAATGCTTCATCAGATACCAAGATAGCAAAACGTGGAACTCCATTGTCAACGGCCCGTATAAGCCAAAGGTGGCATCACCTGGTGGAAACGGTGCCATGATAGAAAAGGCTGTTGAAGATTATTCTGACAAAGACCGAAAGAAGATGGACATCGACAGCAATGCTATGACCATTCTTATGACTGCAATATCAATCTCCATCATGGTGGGGTTCGAGCATTGCAAGATTGCCAAAGAATTGTTTGATGCACTTGCTCAGATGTATGCAAACTCGAACGACTCTAAGAAGGACTCACTAAAGCAGCAGTTCGAGAACTTCACTCATATTGCTAGAGAGACCCTCATCCAGCAGTACTTCAGGTACATGGATCTTATGTAACACTTGGTTATTTTTTTAAAAGAAGAATAGGAAATGAAGAATAAAAGAAGGAAACATCAATAAACCCAAGTTGAGGGGTTAAAAATGTAAAATGGGATAAAAGTACAATAAGTTGGGTAAAGGAGGGCATGGCTGCCCACCCTCACTTCCCATCACCTTTTACATTCAGATCTGAGAGAGTGAGAGCAGAAAAACTCTTGGTTTGAAGAAGAAGAAGAAGAAGCTGATTTCAAGGTAAGAATTCGATGTTTTTAAGTGTTCATATTGGGTTTTATCTCGGTTATATGCTTATGTGCTTGTGTGTGTTTCGCATGTGTGTGTTTTGTGGGTTCTAGGTGTTTGAACTCATTTGCATATGGGTTAGAAGGAAGATACAGCCAAAGTTGCACCAGGTGAGTTTCTAGACTGTTGATACATATATGTACCTAGATCCTGATCTGAATGTAATATGTCTTTATTGTCTTACACTTATGTAATTATTAGGTACTAAATGAAATAAAAATGTTTGGTTGTGTCTATAATGTTTAATATATTTTATTAATGAGTTGTTTATTGCATATTGACTTGATTATATAGGTTTGTGGTTGTTTGAATTAATATAAATAATGTTATGACAATTAATACATTCAAACTTAATAACGTGAAGTTATCATGCGAATGGCCCATTCTAATGGACCATACGCATGAACAACTTCATACGAATGACTCAGTCGCACGACTGCACCAGGAGACTGGATCAGTCGTATGACTATAACAAAAGATTGGCTCAGTCGCACGACTGAATACTCAGTCGTGCGAATGGATCAACCGCTTGGCTCAATCGCATGAATGAACCATGCTGATGGTTCAGTCGCCTGAATGAACAACCCTAACCTATAAATACCACATAATTTGTGGAAAAACGTAAGCATTCAATCCACTTCGACTCCAGAAGTACCGCATTAGTTTATTCGGACGACTGACTCATCCGCATTTGTTTAGTCGCACGATTAAACCATCCGCACTTGTTCAATCGCCCGAATAAGCCCAATCGCATACCTTCATTCGCATTCATCAGCAGTATGTTAAACAGGAGAGTTAAGTGAAATGGAGGATCAGTTTTCAACATACACAGCAAGTAGTGATACACGTATTTAGAAACTGATGTTGGAGAACGAAGTGGGGATTCACAATAAACCCCCGAAGCTTATCACGTTAGACGACTACCCACAATTGAAGCAACGTTTCGAAATCTACTTAAACGGAGTGGATACAAATTTGTGGGAGGCAATATAGTCGGGGTACAGCATGCCAGTAGGAGCTGACGGAGTAAAACTTACTCTAAGTGGCATGTCGGATGCACAGAAGGTAAAACACAACGCTGAGAAGAAAGTCTACGCTTTGCTTACTCAGTCTATTCTGAAGGATATTTTCCATCAGTATTCGGAGTATACTCAAGCAAAGAACCTTTGGGATGCGTTGGAGAAGAGGTATGACGGAAATGCCTCTCTGAAGGCTATCAAGGCAAAAGCCTTGAAGAAGGAGTTCGACAACTTCTCTTCTATGGGGAAAGAAGGCCTTGATGATGTGATCAATAGATTCTACCACTTGATGAGTGAGATTCACACTCATGGAGTGGTTACTTCGATGGAAGATAAGGTATCCAACTTTGCTGATGGATTACCATAAAAATAGGCGTCGTTTGTTTCAAATCTCAGACAGAATGAAATGCTCTCGAAGTTAGATATAAATGACTTCATTCTGAAACTGAGAGAAGAGGAGCTTAGGATGAAGTATCGAGCCCAAAAGGCTAACTACGATCAGAATCCTGCACT
>BJCM01099405.1:3558-15460 GCA_018326385.1 Flaveria bidentis
GGATGTATGTGTTTGTGAATCAAATTGGAGGCTTAGACAGTTTATCGCAATTAAAAAGGAAGTTCCCCCTCAGTTATATAAGTTTAATAGAGTATTTTTCGTGTTGAATAGTAACAACATTCAATCGCAGGTTTTGGTGTCGAGTGCACGAGCATAACAGTCAATTAAATTCAATTGAAACATGCATATTGTGTAAAACTAATGTGAGAATCATGAGGATGATTAATTTGATTTAATTTGATTTATTTTGAGTGTGTGGGGGTCGCCGTAGCTCGACTGGAAAAGCCACCGGAGATGGTCAATAGGGGGGGGGGGGGGGGGGGGGGGTGGAGATATGGTTTGGTTTTGAAACAAATTTACAGATTTGGTCCCTGTAGTTTTAATAATTTATCATTTTATGTCTAAACTTTTAAAACAAAGTTTCAAGAATTACATTTTGAATCCAATACTCGTAACATCCTAGTTTTAAAACAATTCAAATTATTTATTTATAAACTCCATTGAATAAATCTTTAGTTTATAAAACTTTTATAATCTTTTATATATTTGTAAGAATAATAAACTTTGTATATTAATTATTTATTTTTAGTTTAATAATTAAAACTCATAATGACAAATAAAACATCATAAAAAACTTTATTTTATTATAAATTGTTTAAATGATTGAACAAATAAGAATTGAATATAAAGATTTTCAATATTGATTCAACTACACATTTAATGAATTTGACCTATTATAAATAAAGTGATTCTAAAATCATCCTATGAAAGTTTAAAATGAGTTTGAGTTTGGGTTTATAGTTTGAAAATTGGTGGGTGTTTTAATTTTACTTTTTGAGATTTATTACATATAATCATTTTTCTTCAAAAGATTAAAAATATAAATTTGCTTTCAAAATTTTATAAAGTTGTTTTAATTTCAATTCAAAGTTTAATATTTATTTCAATTTTATTCAAAACAATACAAATTTTGGAGTGAAACTGAAATAATATACAAAACTTTCGAAGGTAAATCAATGTTTTAATTATTTTGGATAAAAAATATTATTTTTGTCAAATGTTAGGGAAAAACCGAATAACTTTATTTTAAATAATATATGCTAAAATATAAATACATTTTCTTGCTTTTTTACTACCTCTAACTATACTTCTTACTAGGGCTGCAAGCGAACTGAACGTTCAACGAACAGTTCGTGAACCGTTCGATGGAAAGTTCGTTTATGTTCGTTCGTTTAGTAAATGAACGAACACGAACACGAAAATTCCGTTCGTTTAGTTAAACGAACGGACATGAACACAACCCGCGTTCGTTCATTTATGTCCGCGAACGTTCGATAATGTGTTCGTTTATGTTCGTTAGTGTTCGTTCGTGAACGTTCGATAAAGTGTTTGTTCGTGAACGTTCGATAAAGTGTTCCTTTATGTTCGTTTATATTCATAATTATTGTGTTAGTTATTTTTATGAATATTATATCAAGTATTTTTTGATATATATATGTTAACTACTTATTATTTTTTATTGGTTTTGTGTAATATTTGTAATTAAAAAATATAAATTTTATTCTAAAATAAATCTATAATAATTTGTATTTGTTTGTGTTTATGAAATTTTTTGTGTTCATCATGTTCATGAACAGTTGTTTGTGTTCGTTTGCTTTTGTTTGTGTTCGTTTGCGTTTGGTAAGTATTCGTGAACAGTTCATGAACATGTTTATTTTCTTAATGAACGAACACGAACAAGAAATCTCGTTCGATAAGTGTTCGTGAACAGTTCATGAACAAGTTTATTTTTTAACGAACGAACACGAACGGTTCGTTTGCAACCCTACTTCTTACGACATGTTTTTTTATCTACATTTGGATATTTAGAATCGAATAGTCGCAGCTTGATACGTTTCTCTTTCTTTACGAACCTGATACGTCAATATTTATCGTCACAACACACGCTCGCGCCGCGGCGAAGCACGAGTTAAAATCACTAGTTTTTATTAACATGTAGACGTGAATTTTCAAAAAAGATTAATACGATTCAAATAAACTAAATGAAAATCATAAATAATAAATTTGATTAACCCTTTAAAACACAGCGACAAAGTAGTTATAAATTTCTAGTCTCATAAAACATTTTATGAAGCACCCTCACTTCTTCCTTTCGTGAAAATCTTAAAACCCTACAGAAATGGCGATTTCACTGTAGAACCACTATCCCTTTAGTCTCCACTCTCCCATTCTGAAAGCCTAAAATACACCGGAAAATGGCGCCGGCGACCGGAGACAACGACGGTGTAGCTTATCATAACGTGGTTTTCATCGACACCAGTCTCGACACTCACTTGGCTATGATTGTAACAGACTCTGAAACTGTATCCGATTTCAAAGGTATTGTTCTTAATCCAAACATTATCACCGCTTATAGGGTTAACCTAACTTAGGGAGAATAACGACATGTATGGATTTCACGTTTTTAAGAAATAATCGGGGATTGGAATGAAATCTGCTAACTAGTGTTTTGCAGCAATTTCGACATGAAGCGTGAGTTTGTAACGGCTAAGTTTGAGATTGAATATTAAACATACAGCTAGAGGGTTTTTTATGTCTTATTTTAGCGAAATTGTATGTCTATGAATGTGTTGATCTGTGGTGAATTGGATTATGTGTGGTATGAGAGTGGTATTTCAGTTTAAGTGAATGAGGTTAGGGCAAAACATGATGAGGTTATACACATTGTAAAGCTATACTGATGAGATTATAACATTAGGTAAGTACCTGAGTAGATTTAACTATTTAAGTTCATTGTATTATGTATACGATGTCTGTTGATGTGTTGAAACCTACTCTTTAAGAATGAATTATTATGTACTACGAAAAATATTCGTTGAATCGTTGTAGCAGTTTTTGTATTCGACATTGTACTGATGAAACAATTTCAGCTGTGTTTAGTTTTGAAGTTGTGGTGTTGAAGTAAGCATTCAAGGGTACACATTTTTTATAATAATTTGAATATGGCTTCTTTATGCAGAGAAAATACTGTTAGAACATCGTCAGTTGTTTCCTGCAATTGGAGATATTAAAGTCGAATGCCTGAAGGTACTTTCTTCTTGGTTGAAAAATGTTGATCTTTTGTTTTTTATTCTTTTAACTTGTTTAACATGACAGGTGAAACGAAGAGGAAGCTTCTATCACTTGTCAGACTCTATGCTTGTTAAGAATGCATTTGATGTTACGAAAAGAAATTGGTTTGTATCAGTAGATGCCTCTCGTTTGGAGCAAAATGTTGGTATTCAACATTCGGGTAAACCTAAGTATGGGGATCAACTAGCCTTGCCGTGGGTAACACATAGTCATTCAACCGGAAGACAAGATTATCATGGCTCACCATCTGTTCATTCTAAAACTATACTATTTGTGAATCAGAAAGTTACTAATACTGATCGACTTACATCTGGTGATTCCTGTAAAGACGCATCAAAGAATGTTGAGGAAGATAGATCAAACAATGTCAAGCAGTTGGATCAGGAGTTACAAGAGAAGCTGTATACTGTGGATACGGGTATAAATTCCAAGAAAAGAATACGTGATGTGCATAATGAGGGTTCACTAAAAGATTCTTTTGGGTCTGGACCTTCAGCAAAGAAGAAGCGTAAGACTCAAAGGGTAAAAAGCAATGTAAAAACCTCTAAAGAAGACATAGCTTTAGCATATGATAATGAAAAGGTAAATGATAAGAATACTAGTATAAACAATGAGGATTCCTTTGAGCACAAATTAAAAGGTAAAGATTTGAGTGATGAAAATAACAGAACAAACAAAGTTGAAAACTGTTCTGTTCTTGATCAAGTAGCCGTTGTCCCTAGTATTGAAGGTGTTGGAAGTGAAACTGTTGGTGATGTGGCAATGGTAGTGGAAAACAACGTCCAACAAGATATGTCTATCGGGTTATCTCAGAAGGAGAAATACAGTGAACCTGTCCAAAAACCAGCTGTGGAGAATGAAATACATTCTTCATTGACGAGTAAGTACATAGATTACCCTTGTGCACATATAACTTTTATTTTAATGTCTTTCAGTATATTTACAGGGTTAAAGCAAATTTGTGATATGCATGATTCATTTATTTTCAATTAAACTAATAACCTATTGATAAAATACAACCTTGAGTTTTGAGAAGAGTATGTTCATTTTATAACTACTCAAGAAAATATGAATAACATGTACGTTTAAACTTCTTTTTATGATAGGACTTAAGTATCAATGTAATTACATGATTATGAATACTAGGATTTGCAAGTTTAAGGCTAATTTTGAACCCGGTATCATTACATGCGGGATTCTGCTTCCTAGATAAGCAAAAGAACAAAATAAGTTTAGAAATATGGGTGCATTAGTTGATACCATTAGTACTAATTACTAAATGAGTGTATATATTGTAAAGGATTGATTTACTTATATATTTTTTAAGGTGTAGATATTTCAAGGGCATTACATGATACCTTTATTCTAGTACCACTAATCTGAACGTATGGTTGGCTTTTTTTAAGCCAAAAGCCTTTTCATTGTGTCTTTATACGCGTATGTCTTTTTTTCTCTTGCTCATTTCTATAAGTAAAAATAAAAACAAAAGAAAAAAATTTAGTTACTGAATGCTGTCTCAAACATTATTTTGTAACTGGTTTAGGGACTCCTGATTGTGAAGGTGACGCGACTGGAGTGACTGCCTCGTCTCATGTGAAACGTTTAGCCAATCATAAAGCAGCTGAAAAGGAAGTGGCTTCTACACAACAAGATGTAGGATCCCACGGTCAGGATTGTGAAGGTATTCAGATTGATAAACACAAAGATGCTTTGGAGATCTCTCTGAAACAGAGACCTGAAATATCAACAATTGGGAAGAACACAAGTCAAGTAAATGCTCAAGGTATATCGGATAACTTAGAAAAGCAGAATGAGAAGATGGATGATACTACGAAAAAGAAAAAGAAAAGGAAAAGTAAAAAATCTGCTGGAAGAAATGAGGACGAGTCGATAAAGCATGCTGATGGTGATATTTCTTCAATGGTTCTTGCTTCAGTTACTGATGAAAGAAAATCGGATGAAGTTTCAGAGAAAACATTAATAGATGCTAAGAAAGGCGATGATGTGATTGGGAAAGAGGTGGATATATCAGTAGATAACATGGAAGAAATATCAAGGAAAGAATTTACTGATACTAATGACGATGTAACTCTAACAAATGAGGAACATGTTTTGCCTCATTCTGAAACTATGATGAATAATGATGCTGAAATATCAACACTTGGGAAAGACACAAATCAAGTATATGCACAAGTTGTATCAGATAACTTAAAAAAGCAGAATGAGAAGAAGGATGATAAAACAAAAAAGAAAAGGAAAATTAAAACTAAAAGTAAAAAACCTGCAGGAAGAAATGAGGACGAGTCAATAACGAAACATGTTGATGGTGATATATTTGAAAATATTAAGGAAGGTAATAGTAGTTTGCCTGTTGCTGACAGAAAAGATGGTGATAAAGTGAAAGAAATAGATGCACAAAATTGTCACGAAGGAGTAGTGGGAGAAGCAAACAAGAATAACAAATCTCAAGATCTGCCAAGTGAACAGCAATTTACTGAAGTTGAGCTAGAGTCAAAGAAAAGTCAAAGTGTTGACCACCATTGTCTTCCTGAAAATACCTTGAAGAATGTGACTGGATCTGAAGCTTCTAATGCTAATAACAAAGCTGATATATCTGAGAATGGATCTCATGAGCTTGACTTTAGGGACTATTTTGCCCCTGGGCACCAACCAAAGAAAATTGCTTCTATTAACAATAGAAAAGAGAACAAAAGAAAGGATAATTCCAGGAATGCCCAATCTCAGAAACTTGTTTCAAAAGATATAAATGACAAAGTTTCGATTGATGTGTTAAAAGATCCAAATATCACCAACTTGGATAAAGTAAAAACTCCAAAAAAGACCAAAAAGATTAATGCTCAAAATACCACCAAACAACAATCATTATCAGTTCAGACTCATGTCAAAACCATGAAGAATAAAAGTGTAACCCGTTCACAGCGAGTGAAGAGTTTGTTCAATACGCCTGGAACAATATTCGGGGATGATAGTGATAATGATGCTACGGCAAATACAGATTCCAGCACACGCACTCCATCCGAAAAACTATCATCATCATCTTCTTCAACAGAGAGTTATAGTAGCCGATACTCAAGAAGAAACAGTAATTGCAGTCTGTTTTTAATTTTTTAATGATAATTTTGTTAAGCTTCTAACGTTAATGTCAATTTCTTTCAGTGTCTCATGCACGGGAAGGACAGGAAGGCGTTGGAAAGAACAATACAAACTCACAGTAAGTTTGGTGATATACAAGCTTCATCTTTTTTCATATTTTTTTATAGATTATGTAGAGGTAGAAGTGTAGAAGATGAGAGTGTTGGGCGGCTTTGGTATTGGTTGAGGTTGAAACATGTCAGGTTTAGGGTGGTTGACCATGCCCACGTTTTCCCCCCTTTTGTACTAGTTTTGTAGAAATGATTAATGCCCTAACTATTATAAGAAAGCTAATCGTTTAATTTATTGGATGATAACGATTTAGGTGGCTGTAAAAAATAGACTTTGGGGCTTTGGGCAACTTTTAATCCGTTTCGACTGTTGTTTGGGGTGTAAAATTTCAGCCAATCCAGTAACACTTGCTAAATAGTAGCTGACGCATGTATATATAAATATTTTAGAAAATATAATAATATGAATTTCTGTTTAATTATTTACTAAAGTAGCCAATGAGTAATCGAGGCCCAACCCAACCAAACTGGTTATGCTATGGTTTAGTAGGCTTAATCAATTTCAGTCAAACCATGAATACCCCCTAGTTTGACCCGTTCTCATTTTAGATAGTTTTTTAAAATTTTTTTATAAATTTGATTTGTTTGAAATAAAACACGCCCAAAGCTAAGTATTCAATGGTAAGTTGATCAAAATTGCTGTACACATTCATTCTTTCACACATGATTTTTTTTATCAATGTCAACTGTATACGAAAGTAAAACTTTTTCGCTACTATTTCTCACTTTCATTTGCCTATAAATCTCAGTTTCTGCTCAACTATTGATAGGAGCGTATCGAAAAAGACATCAATGAGTGACCTTTTAAGAAGATCAAGCGGGTTCAAGAAAGCTAAGGTCACTGCATCTTCACAAGTGGATGATACTGAGAGCCAACCTGTTGACTTCGTTCCAGATAGTCAACCCATGGGTAACTGATAAATTTAACTATAATATGGTTAAATCCTTTTTGCTCCCCTCAAGTGGTGGTACGAAAGTCTTTTGATGTGGATGGATGTTTTTTTTTATAAAAAAAGTGTAATTTTGAGCAAGTTATATCTGGTTTTTGGCACCGTCATCTGCATTTTTGAGGGTATTCTTTTGAGACATGTTCAAACTCAATATTATTTTGACCAATTTTGAAGTAATCCCAATGGTCAAGAGTTGTTTTTCTGAGGTAATTTTATATAATTTGCTAATGGAATATGTATTATGTATAAGTATGTTTACATTTTTATGTGTAGCCGTTTGTAGAATGTGTAACTATCAATAACAAATAAAGGTTAATATTCCTGCATAAACTACTACTTTGTTTAAAGGTAAGAAATGAACAGTTTATTGATTGGGAACTTTATAATTAGAACATGCAAATCGATCAAGAAGTTTCTCTATCTAAATTTCTGTTCGACGAATTCTTATAAAGTTTTGTGTTTGATTAAATACAATACACGTAAACTCAAAACCAGTGGCTTAAATTGATGACTAAACTAATAACACAATCATATAAACTAATGAATTAATTAGGTTTTAGTCCTTGTGTTTTTGCAAGTTTTCTTCATTTTAATACCATACGTAATTTGTCTCCATTCTTGATTCAAGTGTTTCACATCGTTTTCATTTTCGTCATTTTAATCAACGGTGTTAACATTTTTTTTTAGATTTTTTTGAAATAATCAAAATACCTTTAGGATTTAAATGAATTATAAAAAAAATCATCAATCAATTGCTTTTTAATTTCCCTCTCTAGTCATTCACTCACTCACTTTCTCTTCTTTCGTTCACCATTGCTTTTCATGCTCTATCACCTAGGGGTGATCAACCGGTTTTAATTGGACCGGAACCACAAAACCAGAACCGGAACCGAGAAGGGTTGAATTGCAGATTCGGGACCGGACCTTAAAAATTATAAACGGTTCGGTTTGGCAAACGGTATATTGGTTCCGAGCAGTGACGGTTCTCAAGAACCTATTTATTAAACTTTTGTTTCACGCAAATGATAGATGACTAATAATAGATCGAAATGGTTGAGTCCCAAAGATATCACATTAACTTTTTTAATGGTGAGTTTATTATTAAACTCTTATTGAATTAGGTAACTAATTATAACCATACGAATGAAGATTGAAGACTTACTGGATGCTATTTGAATGTAGCCAAGAAAATACGGTTTCACTAAGGTAATATACGATGATGATAAACTTTGGTGTGGATGAAGATACACATAGATGAAGAAGAACGTTGGTGATGAAGATGATTGCCTGCAACTCTATCATATGCAATGGAAAAAGGTTTTTTGAGTTGATGAAGATGAAAAATCATACTAAGATTTCTTTTTCTATGGTGAGGTCAGTTTCACGATTCTTATTGGTTTTTAGACGGCTCCGGAATCGACCCGACCCAGAACCACAAACATAAAATTCCTAGAACCGAGAACCTACCCACTTGTGTAGTAACCGGTTCCAACCGGTTCGGTCCTATCTGTTTTGCCGGTTCCGGAAGGTTCCAACCGGTTTTTGATCACCCCTACTATCACCACCTTCCATTCACACACATCTTCATCTTCAACTTTCCTTTCCCAATACCACTACCACACCATTACCATTGAAAAATTAACAACCAGAACCATAACTAAAAACCTAATACGTAATACCATCACCATCGCAAAATCAACAACTAGAACCACAATCGGAAACCCTAAGGGAGCCATAATCGAACAGAGGAATGTGATTTGACGACGGTGGTTGGTTCAGGTGGTGATATGTGGTGGTGGCTGGTACAGTGGTTGTCTTGGGTAGAAAATTCGATTTTAGGCCCTAAACACAGGCGTTGATGATGGTCTTGGTGGATTCAAGCAGATTTGGTTATGGATCTAGAGAAAATGAAGAAAAGATTAGGTTTAGAGAGATTTTATTGGTGAACTAATGATGGTTTTCAGATGAAGATGGGGAGGGGGCTTTGATTTGTTCTTCAACTTGTTCATCGAGATGTACAGGTGGCAACAATGGTGTTCTTCAGGTGTGGGGCGAGATTTTTTTTAAATTATTCAAGTCCTTTGGTCTTTTCAAGTTCATTTATAATCATACCTTGTAATATAACGACTACATTCATATTATTTTTTACGAGTTCCGAATAGAGAAAAAGTGTACCTTATTCTATATATATAATATCGAGTCAATTCTATATATAGTATTGACGGCATGCAGTAGATCTGCCCTAAACCCTTTTCCCCTTTTACCCGCCAAATCCGCCATGGACGACCTTCAAGCAACCTACAAAGAAGACCACGAAGAAGACAATCACCACATCACAAACAACCACACAACCGACATTCATTCACTAATGTCGGATCCACCACCACAAACCACCACCACCGCCACCGTCGGCGAAGCCCTAACCGCTCCCACCACCACCGTCGACGAAACCCTAACCATCTCCACCACCACCGTCGACGAAACCCTAACCATCTCCACCACCACCGTCGACGAAACCCTAACCATCCCCACCACTACCACCACCCCCATCACCACCACATCCACAACCTCCGCCACCCCCGACACCGACTCCGGCACCAAAGACGACCCAATCCCCTCCGAAGAACTCTCCGACACCGAACCAAACCCTAAAGACTCCCCCAATTTCACCAAAATACTATCTTCAGAAGACGAATTGGAGAATCACGAACAACCCCCAGCGAAGAAGCAGAAAAACATTTCCTCAATTGCACCACAACCCCAAGAATCATCTCAAGATCTCGCTGAAGCAACACCCATCACGCCGATGCCCCCACCTGCTGAAAAACCCAGTGGTAAGAAGTCGACCAACAGCGCGAAGAAGAAGAAGAGCAAAGGGAACAATGTGTGGACGAAACCCACGTCTCGAAAGGGGAAAAAGAGGACGAAAAGCACCACCAGCACCACTGCCCAAACGGAAGACGCTGTCTTGATCACTCCGGTTCTTCGATACCCCGATAAAAACGACGACACTGCGGAGATGACCATCTGTCTTTCGAAGGTTTACAAGGCGGAGAAAGTCGAATTAAGTGAAGATAGGCTGACTGCAGGGAGCTGTAAAGGGTATAGAATGGTGAGGGCTACTAGAGGTGTGATGGATGGAGCTTGGTATTATGAGATTAAGGTGGTGAGTTTGGGCGAAACAGGGCATACAAGGCTCGGGTGGTCTACGGAAAAGGGGGACTTGCAGGCGCCTGTCGGTTATGATGGGAATAGTTATGGGTACAGGGATATTGATGGGAGTAAAGTGCATAAAGCTTTGAGGGAGAAGTATGGGGGGGAAGGCTATGTTGAAGGTGATGTTATTGGGTTCTATATTAACTTGCCTGATGGGAATTTGTACGCTCCGAAGGCACCACAGTTGGTTACGTACAAGGGGCAAAAGTATGCATACACTACAGATGCAAAAGAAGAGCCTCCTAAAGCTGTTCCAGGTTCGTGGCTATCTATATGTTTGTTGATTAATGCTGTATATCTTTGAAATGAGATGAATTGATTTATTCTATAGCCTATGATGTTCTTAGTTCTTACAAATATGAGTTTGTAGATTAACTTTAATCAGCAGTTGAAAACTTGAGATTGTTAGGATCAAACAGCTCAAACACACGAACACAATCACGAGAACAATAAAAGCAATAGAACAAGACACGAGATTTATAGTGGTTCGGTTACGGTGTGTAACCTACGTCCACTTGGGGGCAACTAGGGTTTTCTTTTATTAAGGTGTTAAATGTTTACAAGTACAAGAGATATATTTATACTAACTAAACAATTAGGGTTAACACTCTTTGCCTAAAATAGTAAACTGGGCTTTAGGGCGGCCGTCCCTTAATCTTCTAATTATGTCTTCAGTTAATACCGGGCCCAACCAAGATGGGTCGGAGCCCACAAATTAACAATCTCCCACTTGGGCTTCGAGACAACTTCTCTAACCCACCACTTGAATGCGTCAAACACTTCAACCTGCTTCCACCTGGATGCGTAAAATGTCTTCAACTGTATTATCTTGTACTTATAAATAAACCCGAACTGGTTTAGCTCCTCCTAGTTACCCCCACCTTCTCTACTATTCCTGAAGGCCAACTGAAGCCCTGCAAAGCTTCAGCTTATCCAGTGTGACATACTTAGTAAACATGTCTGTTGGATTCTTGTTCCCCTTGATGTTGTTCAACTGAATAGTACCTTTGCTGATTAGCCCTCTGATGAAATGATATCTGATGTGAATGTGCTTCGTCTTCCCATGATGAGAGGGATTCTTTGCTAGTTTAACAGCACTTTCATTATCACAGTACAACAGATACTTTGTTTGTTTTCTGCCTAACTCACCCAGAAAATTCTTCAACCAAACAAGCTCTTTACTAGCCTCAGCAGCTGCCATGTACTCAGCCTCTGTAGTAGAAAGTGCCACGCTCTTTTGGAGCCTAGACATCCAACAAATTGAAGTATCACCCATAGTGAACACGTACCCTGTAGTACTCTTGTAGGTCTCTTTACATCCACCCAAATCAGCATCTGAATAACCTTTGAGAATAGCATCTCTACCCGTGAAACATAATG
>BJCM01099409.1:0-17188 GCA_018326385.1 Flaveria bidentis
GCACTATTTGGTTTGGTTTAACACGTTAATCAGTTGGTGTTTGGTCGAATACCAGATCCTAACAACTTTAGTAGGATGAATTTTGTGAATCCTCAGCTGTGGAATAACATCTTCAGAAATAACCTCGTCTGGATTAGAAATATGTTCAAATAGTTCTTCAACATTATTTCCTCCTTTGGGTTGATGAACTATATCATCCTCTTGATAATTATCAGTATGAGAAGATAAATAATCAAAGGTAACTTGAATAGTATCAATTTGATCAACTTGAGTTGAAGAGGAACTTTTATTAGAATCTTATGGTGCATGTTCAACAATAGGTTTAGAATATGACATTTGTGCAACTGCTGAACTGTTTGAAGAAGAAAGTAAGTCTGATGATACCCCTTTTGTTTGAGAAAATATAATACCAACATCATTAGCTAAAGTATGCTGAATCGATGAATTTAAAGGAAGATTATCTGGAAATAATGGACAATCGATTAAATGTTTCGAATAATGAAGCATAATCATAAATCCATGAAGGTGCAGAACCTGTCTCTGTTTTGTTAGATTCACGCCAATCAATATCAAATTACTCAATTATTTGTTTTGACCTTTTATTATAAACCCTGTATGCAACTTTGTTAGTAGAATAACCAACAAAATAACACTCATCAGCTTTTTCATCAAACTTATATTTCGAATAAGTTGTCTTTAACAAAGTATGACAATATCCAAAGCTTTTGAAGTATTTGACTTTGGGTTTATGTTTGAAAAAGATTTCATAAGTAGTCATATTTTGTTGTTGTTGATTAACACAAGATTGTGAACATAATAAGAACAGTGTTAACAGCTTCTGCATAGAAAAATAATGGTAATTTGGTTGCTCATAACATCGTTCTGGCAGCTTCAATTAGAGTTTTGTTTCATCTTTTAGCAACTCTATTTTGTTGTGGAGTTCCTGCAAAACTAAATTGTCTAGCTATTCTTTTTTATTCACAAAATTCATTCAGTGTATGATTGCAGTATTTAGTTCCATTGCCACTTCGAATGCATGTTTTGTCTGTCTGATTCTCTACCAATGTCATGAATTTTAGCAAATGAGGTGTCTCATCTTTGGTTGCTTAAAAGAAACCCATACAAATATAGAGAAATCATCATTAATGACCAAACATAAGCGTGAAGTTCTAAACTCAAAAGACTCGCTCGACCAAACAAATCCATGTGTAACAGTTGAAGTATTGAGACAATTTTTGTATGAGCGACTGGTTTATGAGGAAGTTTATGTTTTTTCCCTTTGAACATGACAGACAATGTTCAAATAATTGAAATTCTTTCAATGCTAGACCTACAACATGTTTTTCTCTTACCAATTTGTTCATGTTTTCAATGTTGACATGCCCAAAACGACGATGCGATAGCATTATGTCACTTTTAGAGGCTTTAGACAATAGACGTGATGTAGTCACAAATGAATAAGATCCATTCATATCAAGCAAATACGTGTCTTTATCACTTGGTGTTCTTAATAAAACCCATTCTTCAGGAATGACAAATCCGGGTTTTAAAATTAAGCATTCTTTATTTGTAAATAGTGTTGAATATTGTTTGTCACAAATTTGTGAGACACTCAACAAATTATGGTTAAGTTCCTCAAAAAATTTGACATCCTCAAAGCTTAGCACACCGTTTGACACAATTGCTTTCTTAGTGATTTTACCACCTTTGTCTCGTGCAAATATAACATAACCTTCATTGTATGGTTTGATGTTATGAAACAGAGATATGTTACTAGTCATATACCTTGAACATCCATTGTCAACGTGCCAAACACTATTGATGTTGGGTCTAGGATGTTCCTGCATGAATAATAAATTTATTCAGTTTTAGGAACCCAAGCCATTGTTGACCTGAGTACACCTTTTTTCATCCGAATATGAAACTAACTTCAGTGTCATACCTCTTTTATCATTGAAGATATAATCTTCAAAAATATCAGGCTTAGATGAAATTGTTTTCACCTTTCATTCTCAAATTGGTTTAATCAGTTTCTTGGAATTGTTTTTTGTGGAAGATGAATCGTCATCATTGAAATGTGAAGATTTTTTCATGATTTTATCTTTTTGCAAATGTGTGTTATTTTGAACATTTCCGTTGTTAGTAAATGAATTTGACTAACTTATATTCCTTTTAGTTTTAGCACTTATAAGGAATTGTTTTCTATTATTTGCAATAGAGTTGTGAAATTTTTGTTTACTTGTCAAAGAACGTTGATGATGGCAATTTCTACCCATGTGATTTGACTATCCACACACATAAAAATATTTATTATGATACACATTTTACGCTCGAAATGTTTTCTCAAACTATTGATGATAACATCCACTACTATCATAGAATCTGGCTTTAGTATTTTGTTGGCCTATAGATTTTGTAAGGGTCTCCTATTTTCCTTTTTCATTTTGATTTGTATCAAATACAAACGAGGATTTAAGGGTTCTTTTATCCTTATGTATTGAATGTATTAGAGGAAGACCAGTTTCTTTTATACCTGAGCTACACATATCTTGTTTTACTTGATTAGCACTAATAGAAGACTTAATTTTAATGAAACTTGCATTTGTTTCTTTAAAAATATATTTTTTTTATTAATGTTGCCTTTAGAAACAAATCTGTTCTTGAAACTAGTTTTCAAGTTGGATAAAGATGGTGAATTTATTTTCTTTTCATTTGTCCTGAAATCTATTTTGGATTTTGTTTTCCTTTCCTTGTTTGACATCATTGAACAATCATTTGAAATTTCAAAACGTTCAACTTTTCATTAATCAATGATGATGAATTTCATTGAGATTTTTCATTACAATTTTTATTATTTTCAAAATCGATTTCATCATCACTAATCCAATCTTCAACCAACTTGTCCTTCTTCACACTTTCAGTAAATGAATTGTCATGATTAATTTTAATTTTAGCTTTTATGATAGGATCAACAATCAATGGAATACTAATTGAAGATGTTAAATTGGATTTTGGTGGGAAACCTAAACCGTAGGTCTCTTCATCACTGTAGTTAGTTAATGAAGAAAAAGAAGTATAATCATTATTAATCGGTGGTGCATTGTTAGAGTAACCAACTCCTCCTTTACCACTACTGATTTTCTGTGTTATTTGAGACTTGATTATACCTTCAACCATAGTTGAAGACAATTCAAACTTTTCAACAATTAATCATGAAAAGAAGAGTTCACTATTTAATTTGTTAATTTCCAAAGAAAGTTTATTATTCCGATTTGTCAAATCCTTTATGTTGCAGTCTTTATTATAAAGATTTAATTTTGACTAATAAATTGATTTGATTAGTCCATCTATCTTTTCTTTGAAAACTTTCTCATTGGTTTTATATTTTTGTATTTGATATTGAAGTTTTTCAACTTCCAAAATCAAACGTTCATTGTGAATTCTATATCTTTCAACCTTTTTAATACAATAATTTGAACAAATATTAGAATATACCTCTTCTTTTTTAGCTTTCTTCTCTGTCTCTCCATGGACCACATTTACCATGAAGGCTTTTTGTTTGATCTCGACTGCTTCATATGCCGGAGTAATCTCAGCAGCATTTTCCGGAAAGTAACAAGCAGTGGCTAGATTATTCTCAATAGCATTAATCTCTTCATCCTTTTCAGCTAGAGTAAACTCAACAGCTTTTTCTTCAATCACCTCCCTTTGAGCTGGAGTAATCTCAACAGTTTTGATCTCTTCAAGTTCTGACACAGCTTCACCAAACACTTCTTTCCTATTTTTATCTCTACCATCCACCTCCTCAACCATAGATTTCTTTTCTTTATAAAAAACTCCACTTATCATGCCTTCGAATACAAACTTAACAAATAGATTTTCCTCAAAATTTTCTTCCTTAGTTTGTATTTATGCTAAAAGAGAAATGGACAACTTAATATCCA
This sequence comes from Flaveria bidentis, assembly GCA_018326385.1. NCBI lineage: Eukaryota > Viridiplantae > Streptophyta > Magnoliopsida > Asterales > Asteraceae > Flaveria > Flaveria bidentis. Next base: position 3,945 of record BJCM01099409.1, read on the forward strand.
AAGCTTCCATATGGTCTGACCAATCATAATCCTCATTTGATTGAGACACCAGCGCTTTGTTCTTAGATGAACTAGCTTGATCATTCTTTGTTTCAACTTCCACAGTTACCATCCTTTTAAGATGATCATTTGGATTGTTACTTGATTCAATATACTCTCTAGAAAAATTACATAGTTTATCATAGTTATAACACCTTAGACTTGAGTTGTCAAAACCTATCTTGTTAGAGTTGTTTAACCAAAAACCTTTCTCCCTATTCTTCAAGAAAAATTCTTTGCTCTATAAACCACCATTGTCATATGATATTTATGTCATTCTCTTCTATATCATCAGGATTGACTTGTTGCAAGTCATCAATCAAGATGTTAGGTGGGTTAATTCTTTCAGTAGAGAAAGTTCATAGTTGTTCATGAATGAAGCAACAAGAGCTAGATACTCTTCAACTATTTGAATGGGTTGCTTGTTAGGTTGAGAGTTTTCCATAAAGGCTTGTTGTATTAGTAGAGTGGTTTTGATTGGTGAATAAGCTTGAGATTGAGATTGGCTTTGAGTTTGGATATAAGGATTTGGGTGAGTGGTTGGGTATTAATGCAAGGATTGAGGTATTTCTTAATCTTTCACATTGGAGTGGGTAGATGATGATGACTGTTGTATCTAACATAGCTGACCCTAACTAACACAGTAGTTTGGGTTACTTGCCATTTTAGCATACATAATGCTTCTGCTCCCAAATGTAGTTTTCAGCCCTTTGCTTATCATCCATGTCATAGGATTTGATAGTAGAAATGAGATCATCTAAAGACATTGTAAGTAGATCCTTAGTCCTTTTAATGGTAGTTCAGTTGTTGTTCCAGCTATAAGGTAGAGAATTTAATAGCTTTTTATTGACTGTTTATTCTCTAGAGTTATCCCCACACTTTTCATTTTGGTGATCAATTTCACAAATCTTGACAATTGAGCTTCTAAAGTCTCACCAAGAATATGATTAAACATATTGAACTCTTGGATGAACATATCCTTCCTGTTTTCTCTCATATCCTTGTTCCTTATACTGTTCTTCCATAGCATCCCATAAATCCTTCGCTTTAGTGTAATCTTTAAACTTTTGTGCTATCTCAGCTGTGATTTCCATTGTGATAGTTGCATAAGCTTTATCATTAAGATCCATTCTCTTAAGATCATCTTTATCGCACAGATGTTATGTTTAGTGACCCGTTCATCTTTCTCCTTCCTGTACAAAGGAATGTATGGGCCTTGCTTGGTCGACCTCATCATCCGAGGTTTAGTATATATGACATGATTTTGAAAACAATAAGCCTAACCCGGGTAATCTTCCTCATTCAGTAGATGGGGAGGCTTGGTGCTTCTGACTATCTCATTATCAAAATTCAGGGCTACAGTGATATTCTTCAAATTCGTCATCGATGATTCTTGAAACAAACTTAGAAATTTTCTTCAAAAATCAAAGTTCTCGCGTGAAGTATCAATAACTTTTCATGCGGTAAGTTTAGTAACTGAAATTTCAAAATGTCAAGGTTTTCACGCAAAATGTATCCTTATGTAAAAAAACCTTTAACTACTTGCTGCGAGAACCTATCTTTTCGTGCAAAATGTAGTTTTTTGTAACACCCGAATATTTTTAAAGATGAGAAAGAAAGAATAAAAGTGCAGAAAAAAGTGAAATCCAAGAAAACCCAAATAGAGGGGTTAAATGTGTGCAAAGTACAAAATATAATATAATTTTGTACAAAAGCAACATGGCCGCCCATGCCATGTTACTTTTCACCTTTTTTGCATTCGGATTTTATAGAGAGAGAAAAAAGAATAGTAGAGAAGCTCTTGGATATTTGAAGAAAAGCAAGAATAAGGTTGAATTCAGGTAAGAAGTCTCGGTTTTGTGATGTTATTGATCAGCCTATGCCTCGGTTATTTGTTTGCATGTGTTCGGTTATGTGTTTTTGGTGGGTTTCTAGGTATTTGAACTCATTTGCAAATGAGTTTGAAGAAGTCATACTCGAAGGTTGTCAAATGTGAGTTCTAAAACCCCCTTTTACTTGTTTTAATGGATTTTGGGATTTCAAATACATGTGTGAATGTTTTTGTTTATTTTGTGTTGCACCCATATGTAAGTGTATGTGTGTATGTGGGTGGGTTATGATTTCGGGTGTTTTGATGTTGTTATGTTCATGTTTTGTTGCTTAGAATGTTAGAACTAAGCTTAGAGCATGTTAGATTGATGATTAGGACTGAATTATGATGATTTTAGTGTATGTTAGTTACCCATGCGCCTAGATTGGTCCATGCGCTTAACGGTCATAACTTCCTAAGTGTGGTCTCATTCGCCCAAATAGTACCCATGCACCTTAGAATAGGCTGAATTTGGCTAAGTGTTCATGCTCCTGAAAAGCCCATGCGCCTAGGCACTCATGCGCCTGCATAGTGCCCATGCGCCTAGAATTTGCCCAGAATAACTAAGTGTTGGGCCATGCTCCCCAATAGTGCCCATGCACCTAGAAAGTTCTCATGCACCAAAGTGTTCCCCATATGCCCAGAAGGGTCATGCGCCTATGCCTTAGAAAAAATTCTCAAATTTTTAGGGGAAAATGTAATGAGTAGGCATTGACTTGGAATGTTCCCGGGGGTAATGTAAGTTGACTTTATGAGGTATGTTATGTCATGTATGATTTGTATGATGATATGCTTATGTATGGGTGTGTTTATGTTTATGTTCCTTATTATGTATGTTTATTTTCCATGGCTTTACATGGTATGTTTACGAAGGAAATTAAAAGTATTATGTAACGTAAAGTGGAAGATAATGAAAAAAGGAACGTAACAAAAGAATACATGCATTAATGAATGAATGAAATTAAGAAAGTCTTGCAGGCAATGTATGGAGGTTCACACCCAATGAAGGGTGTTAGCTCAACTGTGTGCGGGTTAGCTACCCCAGAAGGATGCACACTATGGTCTAATCTTTGTGATTGACCATACGTATGGGACCCTTGTTGCTTGCCCTATGTACTGGAGTCAGCTTCGTGCATAATGTTCGAGGTCTATAATAGACCTCAGGCCCAGTAACCAGCTTCGTGCATAATGTTCTGGGTATAGCACATGGCATTGGTCCAGAATGGAAAATGAACGATACTGATGAGTGTACTTTCCGTAGGTACTGGAGTCAGCCTTATGCACAATATTCGAGGTCTATGATAGACCTCAGGCCCAGTAACTAGCTTTGTGAATAATGTTCGGGGTATAATACATGTCATCGGAAGTTAACGAATGTATGAAAGATAAGTAAGGAAGATTATGAATGAAAGTGAATGATAACGATGATATACGATGATAAATGAACGAAAGTTAATGAACGAATGATGATCAAAGATAATAATGTTATTATCTTTGTGTATGTATGATGTATGATCATGTACGACAGTATAGAAAGATTTTAAATGAAAGTAAAGTATATGTTATCTTATATAACTAGAACTCACTCAGCAACGTTAACTTTTATGTGTTTCCAGTTGGCAGGTAATTGATTGCTGAGGATAGCATGAGTGGCTACTTGGCTTATTTTGGATGACATCCATTTTCTGTAACAATAATGTTTTGTGATGTAATGCAGCGAGTTATTTTGTAATCTGTTAACAATGTATTACTTTGCAAAAGCATTTATAATGATATGAAATGGTTTTAATGCATTTCCGCTGCAATGTTTAAGTAATGATAAATGTAATTCATATGTTTTACGTGCAATGATCGTCTAGGTATGAGCGCCCCGGGCACGGGGCCTTACAAGTTAGTATCAGGGCCAAAGATTATGTGAAACGGTTAAATTTTCCAAACAAACCTAAACTTAAACTGAAAATGGGACAAAGGGAAGGGATGCCAGTCCGAGTAGCTGCATGCAATCAGGTATTTTCTTAATGTTAACCAATATTATGTGCGCATGTTATGTGGTTTATGTGTTTTAGTAGATTTAGATACTGATGTAGTCAGGATAGGAAATGCTTGGGGTATGAAGAGTAAAGTAAGTTGCTAATCGCAACTGGCCATTGTAATTAGGGATTTACTATACTTGACATAAACTGAGCCATTACCTTGAATGACCGTGTTAATGTTTGAATCTTATAGCATGTTAGAGGATGGCAGGTGGTAGATCGTTAAAGGCTTCTAGAGGTGGAGGTTGTGGTGGATGTGGTGCTGGACCACCGGTCACAAGAGGATGGCCTAGGGCCGAAGAGGTGGCTCATGAGAGTCGTAGACCCCTCATTCGGAGGATGGTGATAAGAGTGCTAACTTGAGGGCCTCAGTTAAGGAGGTTGTGGTGGAGGAGGTTCACCGGGTCATGCAGATGATCTTACCGTATGTGATGACGAAAGTGATCAAGGCTATGAGAGAAGGTGAAAGGAAGGAGAGGAACAGGTCCTCAGGAGGGAGAGAGCAATCGAAGATTGAAACAGTTGTCTCTACTGATGAGGAAGAGGAAGAAGAGCATGTTCCTGAGGCAACACGAGGCTGTAACTACGGGGCATTTCAAAGATGCAAGCCCCCAGCGTTTGATAGGAATGGCACTAGTGTTGCTGCCCATCGGTGGGTGCGAGAGATGGAGGTTGTGCTCGACATCAATGAGTGCAGAGAGGACCAGTGAGTGCATAATATGTGCGAGCAGGATTATTGTAAAAATCTTTTGCCATTTGGTTTTGTAGACCACATATTATGCAGGCAATGTTTGTCTTCTAGGAACTTGAGGACTGTTGTTTCTTGTTTTTTTGTTCCTGAGGCAGCACGAGGTTGTAACTACGGGGCATTTCAAAGATGCAAGCCCCTAGAGTTCGATAGGAATGGCACTACTGTTGCTGCCCATCGGTGGGTGCGAGAGATGGAGGTTGTGCTCGACATCAGTGAGTGCAGAGAGGACCAGTGAGTGCATAATGTGTGCTAGCAAGATTTTTGTAACAATCTTTTGCCATGTGGTTTCGCAGACCACACATTATTCGGGCCATGTTTGTCTTCCGGGAACTTGAGGACTATTGTTTCTTGTTTTTTTGTCTTCATTAACAGTTTTTCCTTTTGTCTTCTGGTCCTTTTGTTGGATAGATGTGCTGGTATTACACATTTTTCTAGGATCATAAATTTCCACCATCTAGAATCTAGTTGAGATGAACACACCCTGTTGTTTTGTCTCAATCTACAGCTTAGATTCAACCACTTTCTTGACAGTTTTTCTGGATTTCTTAGCCTGACTTCTTTTGGATTTGGTGGTTAGGGGTTAGTCATCACTGGTAAGAGGGGTTTCGTTTACCTGGTTCTTCTTTGTGATGGTCTCCAAAGTTGCATCACTTTTTTACTCATGTGAAGGTACGTCAGCAGATAGAGCCTCTTACCCTTCAATACCACACATTGGTTTTCTAATAGAGTCATAAGAGTGTGATGGAGTAATTTCAATGGTTCTCAACCCACCTTTGTTTTGAAAAGAAAGTTTTGAGAATGAGGATGATGCAAGAATGGCCTGGAAGTTTTGCTCTGAGATAGCATGCTTCCTAGCTTATGCCTCAGCTGTGACAAGCTAGGCTTGAGCCTCAGTCAATTTGGATATTAAATCCTTGATTTGAGTCTTGTATTTTGTATGTTCATGTTAATAAGGACACAGTTTTCTCTGACTCAATTTTCTTTCGATAGTCAGATTCAGCCCTTTTAAAATCAGATTTTAAGATATTTAAAGACTCAATATCAGATCTAATTTCCATATTGTAGTCCTGACATAACTTAACCTTAGAAATATAAGGTGGACTACAAAGATGTTCAAATACCTTTATGTCATCTGTTCTGGCCATTAATGATTGAGCATGAGTCACATCTTGTACCATGAAGCTCTAGTCAACTTCTTGAGCTACAACTGTTGTTTCAGTCGACTTCCCATTGGCTTTAGGTGTAGAGGGATGTGAGGAGGCATGTGAGGTTCTCGGATTTGACTTGGGTGCCTTACATTCCTTTACAAAGTGACCAAGTTGGTTATAGTTGTAACATTTGGCCTTTGTTTTGTCAAACCCAAACTTGCTGATAGTTTGGTTTTAAGGGAACTGCCTTCCAGTTTTTTTGAAGAACTTCTTTGATCGGTAAGTCAGCAAAGCCATTTGTTGGACGATGTCCACATACTCCACATCATCTGGAGTAAAGCACTCAAGATCAACAAAGCAATACTGATAATCACTAGATTACCCACTCCTTGAGACAAAGGCACAACTATCCTAAAAAGATGAGCCTATTAAGACCTTGGAGTCTCGGGAAATGTTATGTAAGATCTTGAATAACAAGATGGTTGTTCAGAATATGTTAGGTACTTCAGAGGTTGGGGGGTCCTATGCCTTCAGCAACCATTAAAGCGTTGCTAGCAGGAAGGCTTGAAGGTCTGTTCATTTGATGTCCTTTCTTGTTGTCCATATCTACACGGTATCCATACAGGATGCTATATAGTTCTGTCATGGTGAGAGACTTCAAGTTTTTTGTCCTCTTGATAGAGACATAGTAGAACGTCCACTTATTTAGGAGTGCACTCATGAATTTTCGAGTGAGATTTCTCAATTTAAGGGCAATTCTCACAGACTGAAGGGAAGAGATAAGATCCATGTACCTGAAGTATTGTTGGCTGAGGGTCTCTCCAGTAATGTAAGTAAAGTTCTCGAACTGCTGCTTCAGTGAATATTTCTTTGAGTCATTGGAGCTAGAGTACATTTGAGATAATGCATCGAACAGTTCTTTAGCTAACCTGCAGTGCTCAAACCCTACCATAATGGAGTTGAGTATAGTAGTCATAAGAACAGTCATGGCATTACTATCAATGTCCATCTTTTTTCGGTCTTCATCAGAGTAGTCTTCAACGGCCTTTTCTATCATGGCACCATTTCCACCTGGTGCAGCAACCTTTGGTTTGTAAGGACCATTGACAATAGATTGCCATATTTTTCTATCTTGGTACCTGATAAAGCGTTCTATGCGTCTACTCCATGATCTAAAGTTTTCAGGGGTGATGATAGGTGTTTTAGTCATCGTCCCCATCTCAACTTCAGACTTTTGGTTAAGGGTCATTTTTTAGTGTGGTGAAAGGATGAGTGGAAACAGGTTGATTTGGATGGTAAGATCTCACAATCAAGTGCCTAAACAGCTTTAATAACAATTGCAAGATTGATGTTTGTCACTAACACTTTTTCTCTCAAACTTACTTAATCACACATGGTTTTAGATAAAGTAGAATCTCTTCTAATAGTTGATGATAATATAGTAAGTAACAAAGAACACAAGAAAATATAGTAAGTAACAAAGTATTACAAGACTCTTACAAGCATATTACAAGAGTTATAATGATAAACTATATATAGTATCACCTACAACCAGATATACTTTGATACTAGCTGGAAACCTATAACTAAAGCAAATACTACAAAGCTAAAGTTAAGGTATCTTAGATAATGTCTTATCTAATATTTGTAGTAATGACATGTCCATGACTTATCTTTTGTTGCCAACTAAAGTTGACAACTGTACTAACTGATAAAGGTGAACAATGGAATAAAGTATGGTCAACTATATGGGCTTTTGAGAAAACGCCATACAATAAATCAGAGGTCTACAGCAGAGTGTCAGAAGGACAATACTTATGTCCACTGGTTCATAGCAGTGTTTTCCGAAGGTTAATTGGCTTCGGAAGAACATGTTCTTCCGAGGCCAATTATACTTCGGAAGAAGCTTATTTCTTTCGAGGCGTGGGGACTTCTACCTCGGAAGTCATTGTCTTGAAGTTTTCTATGTCTTGAACTTCGGAAGAGAAGACTTTGTATTCGGAAGTTGGAGTTTTCCTTCGGAAGTTGTTTTTAAACTTTTTCTTTGGAAGAACTCCATTTTCCTTCGAAAGTTTCACACTTAACTTTGTTTTATTAGTAGTACCAAAATGCTCTAAGTGTTTTGTTTTGATTGCATCAACCTTTTTTGATCCAACAGATAGGCTTGCTTGAAAGCAAATTGACCCACTTGAAAATCCAATGACTCCGGTTGAAAACTAGATGGGATACTTTTAAATTGGAGCCCCCCTGATATAATGTGAGGCATTGAATTGTTTACCCTTGGTCCTCTCTGACCACGTCTCCTTCCTAACACTGTATGTTTTGTGTTAGCGTATATCCCTTGAAATATTGTCCATATCAGTTTGTAGATAAGATGGGAGATATAACCTTTCAGTTTAATTAACCAGACTTATAATATCAACAGTCATGTTTTAAGAACTGTATCAAATGATTGTAATGAACTAATATTATAATTATATAATTTAGTTTAATGTGGATTAGAGTTATCTGCCAACCAAGACTAAAGATTACATGGTTGTTTATTTTGATAAGATGACATCGGTTCTATAACTTTGTTGAAAAAATAACGTCTCACCTCTTCCTTTATCTCATCTTGATCGGTGATCTATATCCCCTTCAAGCTTGCACCACTGATTATTCCATTGGAGATTTTCTTCTTAATTATCCCGTAGCAAATTCCAAGTTTTTAAATTATCATCGAATATATATTTTAAATGGAATCTCTCTATAAAATCTAATGTCTTCTTGATTATGAGGAAATGCTCTTCATTTTATAATTTATTTTCAAATTCAAATGTTTCTTGCAAAATGGGTTTTATCTTAGCCCTTAATTCAAGTTCCTCCGCCTTCCATTTTAAGTTTTTTAACAAAAATCCTTCAACTGAATAGATGAACTTTTTTTAACGGCTGGTTAATTGTTAAAAGTTAATAACACCTAGTTAGTAATAATTTACCACTGTCAAGTTTTGAACCTTAGACCTCCAAAAAAAGCAAAACCTTCCGCCTCCCCCTTAAACCACTAGGCCAAGAGATCATTGGCTAAACAGATGAACGAAGAATAGAAGTCCAGGCACTCTCTTCAACCACACACCAAAGACCCACATTGGAGAGCCAAGAGTTGAAGAACTAAAAAGGGATAGGACCAAAATCAAGACAATTAAATAATAACACGACAAGAGAGTGTGGTCCAACAACTCCCTTGGTTATTCAATTACCAATGCAGGAGATCACTTTTCAAGAAAATCTATACATATAAGCATGAGATCCGGTTTGTTTAAACTAGCACTACTATTATTCATGGAAATAAATTGTCTACCCCAATCCTATTTATGTAAGCATAGCTCCGAGATAAAGTCATAGATTCCTTCTGATGTTTGAGTTTTGACCATAGTAATCTTTTAGTCATGTTATCATGTGGCATACACATTAGGAACCACCAAAATCCAATTTTTTCGTACCATGAAACTCCCTATCAAAAGAAAATATTAAGCAGTAACATAGCAATAAAATTTATTTGAAGGAAGGATATGATTTTTCTTATCCACCGACCCTTCTCCACACCACCAACTCCTATAATGCCAATAGATAAATAATTCATTCATTATCTACAGATAGAACACCATTAACGATTCCATCACATAATTTAACGCAACATCATTGTCCAATGAATCATCTCTTTCCCACCATTCGCCATCACCGTGGATGTTACATTACCTAAACAATCATCTCCTTTCCACCTCCTCCTACATTCATATAATGAATTGTTGATCTCTACATACTAGCTTTAGAATTTCTACGATCACCGGGAAATAATATATAGCATAACCATAAGCTGCTTCATCATCCTTCTATAAGAAATCACTTAAAGAAATAACTTTCCAAAGGACCTTCCAATCTTGTTGAATATAATTTCATCTCTTAGCCTGAAAGGGTCCCATGGATACCTATATAGTTATTATTTACAATTGTATATTTTGAGCGTTTGAGATTACAAGCTAAGAAATTATTCTGAATCATAAGTTCTTTTGGTAGATAAGGTAGCCTTTAACGGGTTGTGATCCACCCAACATGGATATTATCACCTTTAAACCACCAATGTATGTGATCTTGACCTTATTCAGTCTCTCATCCTTTAGAAACTCGTGAATAGAGCATAAAAATACGACATTGTATGACATCACCAAGTAAAGCATTCTTCATGCATGATTACGAGAACCAGGAAGTCTTGAAGGGAACATGAATCATTTTTAATTCTCAACGAGCCATCGAAGTATTCGTGAGAGCATCCCGGGAAGAACCATGAACCAAGCCTTTATGGACGTAGATAGGATTAGATATAACATGGGCACATCTAGCCTCCTCAACATGAACACACTTTTCTTTTTCTGATATTTCCTTAATTTTTTCATTATCTAGATTGCATCTAGCCACATTCTTTAAGATCATCATGGGAAGGACTTTTAACTTTATGAGCATATAACATGTATATGGATCTCTCAAAGCCAAAGAAACACTTGTTTTGTCTTATTTATTTACGAGGTATGCATCTAACACCTCAAATCTTTATTTTTGATACTTAGTAAGATTGGAGATATAAAAGGATAAAATAGCACCACTAAACACTAGGGTATCATTTTTTGATGTTGCCTTCTTTTTCTTGTATGTCACCTTCTTCCACTCATTAGCATCCTCTTCTCCCTCACCTTTTGCCTAAATCTCCTTCAGTCCTCCCCTTGAGCATCGCCAAACCTTCTTATCCTTTCTACCATATCTTAAGTTCTTATGACCTTTTTATATGGTGGTACATTCCACAGGCTTCATCATTTAATCCACTTTTGACCATCCTATCTACATGATGTCCTACATATTCACCCAAAATAATACTTTATATATTATAACATGGTATTTTATGTTGTGATATTTCTAATTTCATATAGCCCTACATACTTTTAGATCAAGTATAAATTTTTTCACATTAAAATATTTTTCAATCTACACAAAATCTTCTAACTAAATAAAATGAAAAGTTTCCAATTTAAAACAAGATGTTCTTTCCTATAAAAACCCAAAGGAAAATTGTAACAAATACCAAATTAAACGATTTCTTTATATAGGTGTTGAAGCGCTATATGAACAATCATTATCTTTTATAAAATAGCATTATAGTTGACTCCTACAGATGACATAATGTCAGTTACCGACACTTAGATTAGTGGTAACTAAGTTACTATTGACCTTACAAACATTAGTAGTAACAAAGTAAATTACTATGATTATTTAGTTGCTACCTCCCATTCTACAACTAACCATGAGTTACTAACAAACTACCTATTCACTACTAAAGTTCCAAGTTTCTACCAATACTTATGATTGTTGTGGATGCTACCACCTCTTGTGCATGGTTAGTACTGTGATAAGCTATTACTACCTAAGATCAGTTATTATCACTTGATCAATTACATATTTGCTACCGATCGATGATCGGTTCGTACTCATCCTTTGTTTTCAAGAAATTTTACAATTGGAACACCGCCACGGGCATTATCTTTTTGACCCCATCAGTGGCCAGGCCTCAACCCCTATTATGGCACTCCCCCAAACCCTGTTAAGTGGGTGTCCTATTGGAATCTCCCATGGCTTACAAGTTTCTCCATAAAGGGAAACACAATGGAGCTAGAATGGAGCCGGGGATAGCCTGGGTGAAGATAGGGCCTGGTGGGAACATGGCTTCCCCGCGCTTGTGGTCGTTTTAATGCGGTTTGTCAGGCCTAATAAAAAACAATTTAATTTTCTAATCTTAGCTCACCTAAGTAGATAGGGAAGTAAGGTTATCTCCACAAGGAATATGTGGAAAGTGAGAAGCTAGATTTATGATTTGAAACTAATTAATAATGACTTAAAAAATTGATTTTAAAACTAAAACGTATTCGAAATTGAATTGATTGTAAAACAATAATTGGAAAGGTAATCCTCTCCGAGTTCAGGTTTGCAACAAATGACTTATCCTAAACGGTTGTGAATGATCGATCATATAGACATAATCATTATTGGTTTAACTACCCCAATCCTAACCCTTGTGAAGTTTTCAATGTAAAGAAATCTAAAACATTAACAAAAACCTGAATATAGATTTCAATAAACACAAATCTTATAGAAGTCCTAATTAAAAAATAAAGTTACTTGGCTTAAGATGTCTAGTTCAACTATAACCCAATTGAAAACAAAAGAACAAGTCAAACGTAACCAAACCCTACCACCGAAGAAGATCACGGATGGTTTAGCCAGACATGGCAATGGAAATCAACACGAAAACAAATGAAAACATTGTTCTAAACATTAAAGAATCAAACCGAATGATAAAAATAAGTTCTTGCACCTTCAAATCTCCTCCGGAAGCCTATGGGATCGCTTGGAATTGTTTTTGGACTTGGGAACGGCTAGGAATGAAGTGCTCTCCTAAAACCTAAATTTTCCGTCTTTTTATAAGATTTCAGCGCGTTTGTGTCGTAGGTCATCACTCCAACATAAGTTACGCTGGTGCCTTTCAGGAATTTTTAATATTGTTGCACCGTAGGTCATCACCTCACCGTAAGTTACTGTCACACCCCCGCTGAAAGCAGAAACACGGGGATGTAACGAGACGTGATCGTCATAACGCATGGTAAACGTCAGAGATGTAATATAATAAATGATGACAAACGTGTCATGACGACACCTGACAACAAGGGGACTTGTGTTGTGTTTAGTCAATATTCACGACAACATAGCCATAAGCATAAACATGATACATGATTCACATAAACATAGATAATAACTTTGTAATTTATTTCCCACAACCCGGAAACAAGTATCAAACGAATAATGTTATTCAAAACAGACTACAACAAATGTTCTCAAAATGTATGTTTAGTACCAAAATGCATCCTAGGGTCTCCACTAAGGCAGCACATCTAGATCTTCAAATAGCATTGTCACCTGAAAAGATATGCTCAAAATGGTCAACAAAATTGTTGGTGAGCTCATAGGTTTAAATTGTAAATAAGTAATTGATGTTGTATAATGTTTGTTGCGGAATACCGTGAATACAGTTATAAGTAAGCAAAATCACATGACATGAGCTTTACAACCAAACCTAACGACATACACAAAGAATATATTCACCCAAGGCCCGTTCCTGGCGACTGTTGGTACTAACTAGTATACCAACAAATGAGGGTGGGGGTGTCAATCCAGTAGTACTACCAATACCTATCCTCGGTTCCACACTAGAATTAAATGGTTGTAAGAAAGAACCACACAGCAGACTCAAGCATGTATCAGATAAGTACTCACAAAACAGTAGCACGTTGATTCCAAGTATGTAAATTGTATGTATGTTGTAC